>JBCJKH010028051.1:0-11653 GCA_039877255.1 Loriculus beryllinus | reverse complement strand
CTGCTTCACACCCAGACGAAAGCTGATTACACATCACTTTCCTGCTCCTCAACCAAGATCAATACAAATTCATTTCAATTTACTGGCCCAGGAGAATGCCAGTAAATTCAGTAAATGCCAGTGCTGCTATAAAGGAGCAAAGGGTTGCTTCCACTACCAGTATACTAGCTCCGGCTATTGCTTCAGACATACAAGCAGAATCAAAGGCCAGACTGTTAATAACTCAAATGGTGCAACCCTGCAGTGAGGGGCAAAGCTGTTTGATACAGGATTCAGCAGGGTCTCCTTGTCTGCCCTCCCTATGCTCATTTTACATGTCCTCATTAAGTCAAAAGGAGGAAGTTAAAGGGACCAAGACAGGCTAAAAACTGATCAAGGCAGAAGCTCAGAGAGGGCTTTTGGTTAAGTACACTTTTCCACTGTGTTGAAGATTCTTGTTCAATAAAAAGAGGAGGGAAAAAAGGTTGCTTTTCTGGTTCTTTATCCCTCTCACACAATAGCTTTGGTGAACTCTGCATACATCCTACTGTCTTGATTTTTATTTTTAATATAATAGTGGGAACATCTCCAAGGCTTAAATAAAAATCTTACCTTGGCAGGTTTTTGCTTCTAATACAACGCAGATCAGAGGGGTGGGTTTTTGGCACTCCTGCTTGAAACAGCTTATTCTCCAACATATGATTATATTAGTTATGAAAGCACTATATTATTGTCACAATTTCATCAAGTTGGGAAAGTGCCTCAGGTAACAGAATGGCATCTTCGTGTGCAAACTTTCATATCTTATGCAGGTCTTTTTGATACTATCACTGTCAGTAGCTAAGTGTAAGAGAAGGATAACATATCTGCTTTGCTTCTAATGCCTATTATAGCAAAACAGTCTCAAAAGAACATGCCACACCAATAAAAGTCCTACCGATGTGTTTATGCTGGGCTGGCTTCTAAAGCCAATGCACTGCATGCAACCCCCTGTGACTACAGTCAGGTCATTGCCTCTTAAGTTGCCCACAAGCACCAAAACATCTACCAGTGCCTCTGAATCCCAGCCTCAGACAGATTCTGCTCCGAGCTCAGGGTTTCTGCTATTGTTTGGATTCAGTTTTGCTTTGCATAGCTCTCCTCCACACCAGGATTTCATGGTTCTTTCCTTTCTTGACTGGGGAATTGGGGTAGAAAGTCATACTGAGATCACCTTTCAGACGCAATTACATGAAGAATTCAGAAAGCAGCATATGCCATCTTCCTGGGTATGATGCTCCCAGGTGCTCAGACTCTGGAAACCCTAGGACACCCATCTTGGCCCAGATGAGGGTTGCATATATCAGCCTAAATGCTTTCTAAAGCACTTTAAGGAGTACAAACTTGGTTTTAGAAATAACCAAACAGTTACACATGTAGAAGCACATCTGGTGCTTGGTTTTATCTGTTCAATTTGATGAGGGGAGAGAGAAAATAAAGTGGACTCCAGGAAAGCCAGTCCCACAGCCAAAGCTGCATCAAGAGACAGCAAGTAGGATGGAGGCCATCACATGCTGACGAGAAAAGCCACCTCCTCAACAGTTCATTGTATGCAAGCTGGAGGTAGGGAAAGAGGACACCACCTCCTGGGACTATTTTTCCCCACACCTCTGGCCCTTCTATAGGGCAGATATTAGTCTTACAAGGTGTATTTACCAGGAGACATTAGCCTGGTCCACAGTGAAGCTGGTCCAATTGAAATCATCTTTGCTCCTATGAGGCAGCAACCTGAGTAAGGACCCAGGAGGAGCCTGGACCTCCTCTCCAAGCACTGGCCCTGCTCTTTCTGCAGACCTTTAGGGCTCTACCCACTAACTCTTTGTGGAGGAAGAGGGCAAAAGCAAGACTTAGTAGTTTAAAAACCAAACAAACTGAAGATGACTGTAAATGCCAACTATAAATAGAGCATCAAGTCCTGCTGTAAACCTGCAGTAGAGCTGAACTGAAAATAGCAAGATGACAAGATGAAGCCATGCAGCACTGGTGTTGAGGAACAGCAATGTCAAGAGTATGAATATAAAAAAGAACAAGACTTTTCTACAGTAATTATCTACCTAACACAGAACAATGTGGAATAAATATAGAGATTTTATTGCCAAAAAGGCTCCTACTCCCACAGCAGTGCTAAAAGAAATGAAAAGCTCCAGAAAATTAAATGATAGAAGAAAAATAATGACTACCTTTTTTTTTCTTAAATATATTGGTATTTTTTCGGTTTGTCTTTTGTTCTATGGCACATTCCTTTTCTTAAGGAAGATTTCTGACCAGAATGGATTCACAGAAGGCTGTGAATCTCCCGAATACTTGGTCAAAAGGTCTAGTAACACAAGTGGGAGTATTTGCTTACATAACACAGAGAGACTCCACAAGAAATTAAAGGACTGAACAAACACTGTAAAGATCAGGAACAAAACAAACCATTGCCTTCAGTTCCTGTTTATGCTAGCTGATTTCTCTGTTCCTCATAGACAGTTCTCATCTCATTCACACTGGCTGTGTTATAGAGCGATCTGCTCACCCGCACTCAGAAGCTGGTCCCAAAAGAGTGAATGCAAACAAGCTTGTGCAAAAGTTATTTCCCAGTGCCATGTACCCATTCTGTAACACAAGCAATAACTTGAAAGGTCACAAATACTTTTAGTGCTGGAAGTGGGCAGCACTTTCAGAGCAAACGTGAGCTCCTGAGCTAAGTGTGCCTGCACTTCCTCCTCAGACCAACACAGCAAAGCAGCTTTCATGGCAAGCATTCCTTCCTAAAAGCTTTTTAGGAAGCTGACTTGAACTGCATGGAGTCCTGCTTCCATCCATAAGGACAGCACAACCTGCCTGCTACCAAACACTGCAGTCCTGATCCACACACACTGCAGGGTTTCCGTTTATTAGAAGTTCTTCTTTAGAACAAAAGCAATTCAACTATAAAATAACAGCTCATTTAGGAACCACATTGTTTTGACGTTTTACCAATTATTTGTCTAATGCATAGGCAGCCACTAATCTCAAAGATGAGTGGTTATTCTAAAGCAATATCTAACAAACTTAGTAGCTAAACTAACCCTTTTAAATACTAGGAAAGAATTAGGACCTTTAAGTCAAGCAAATTTGACAAGGTGAATACAAAGGCACAATCTGAGGGTATCATGTTGATTCCTTTGCCAGGTGTAGATAATGCCTATAGAAGTTTTCTTCCTATAAACATGTATTTTATGCCATATATAATCATACAATCAGTTTGCCTTTTACTGTTTCCCTGTGCAATTATTTGGTGCCACACAGCATTTCCATTCTTTCTTTTTTCCCCTTGAAGAAACAACACACAACACAGCACGAATTCTTTTATCAGAAAGCTCAGAATCTCATGGAGAAAAGTAAGCCTGTACTTACGACCAGAGAGAGTTTCTCCCTTGTGTGATGACTCCAGTGAATTTTGTTAGCCTTCGAGCATCTACTTCAATCCACTGATATGGGTCATTTCTTCCTGCACACCAAGCACCATCATAAAAATCATTTTCGTTAACACCTGCCTGAAAAAAAGGAGAAAACTGTCTTTATAAATCAGAACCAAGAAACCAAAGGTCTTTCATGGGAAAAAAGGAAAGAACACATGAAGTCATCACTCATTCCACTTACTCCTCTGGCACCACTTTGACTGTCCCAGGGGTCTTATTCTCACCAAAATATTTCCTTACTCAAAGCAGGGAGGGAAATTCTGCAAAGTCCTTTTGAAAACTAAGAACCATTACACATAAATTCAAGTTAGGGTTAGAAAGCATTAATAGGGTTTCAGTTCACTCTACCTGTATGTGTCCTGATAGAGCCCTTATCCAGAAAAAATGATCCACATGGTCTTCACAGTTCTGAAAGTCCTAAAAAGTCAGCTCCAACCCATGTAGACAATGGTCAGTGCTGGAGCAATGTAATTTCCCTTGGCAAAGGAGAGAGTAGGGCACATGGAAATAGTATTACTATTTCCCACCAATTTTTAGTCTCAGAATCACTAATTTTCATCATAAGGGTGTCAAAGGGTAAAAATTCAGGAATGCCCGGCTGTGCTTCAACTTGCACACCAATCTTTATCCCAATTTATTCTGGATATTCAATATTTTCAGAGAAATAGCTGCAAGGTATTTTGAGTAAACTGTATTCCAAATACAGCTGAAATATTTAAGGAAACATAGCATCTGAAGTCTTTAGATATTTCTCTTATTACTAAAGCTCAGGAAATGTTTGGCACCAAGCAGCTACTGCTATAGAGAGCACAGAAGCTTTTCCATATGGTTGTCTGAGGCTACATGTAGTTTTATGATAATTCATTTGTGTTGAATGTAGATTTATTGTTGCCACCCATGTAATTCTAAGAAAACATATCCTTAAATATATCCCAGATATAAATGAAGGGTCTGGAAAACTTTGTTATGTTAAAGTTATATCTTAAAGCTCTGGTATAAAGCTACTGTCTATTCAGTGGTAAGCTTTCAGCTGGTGTGTGTGCATATGTAAAACACAAATGAAGTACTCAAGAGTACAACTGTCAATTAAATTTATTGAATTATCCCTTAGCTTCCCTCTGAGCAGCATTAGCAGATGTTAAAGTCATAGCTTGGTTACAATGGCAGAGAGCTGACATTTTTAATGACCATTTCCATCAAAACGGGCATTGTGTGGGTCTAACTCAAAGTGAAGATGCAGTGGAAAGAGAAATGAGCTGCAAGCCTGGTGGCATCTGAAGGAAGTGCTGCAAAACAGACACATTCAATTCCCAAAACTTCCTTTATCAAGTACTCAAATCTGAGCGAGAGCTGCTTAAAAACAACTTGTTTTCCTAGATTCCAAAATTATGTTAAGCCACCTACTTCTATGTATTAACTTGACATTTTAAAATGAAGTTTACTTAAGGGTTGAAGATAAAGGGAAAAACCTCTATTAACAATGGAAGTTAAATTTTTCAGGGAGAACTGAACAATTGCAAAACAGGAGAATACAAATGTGATCACTGACCTGAGTAATAACCTTTCTCAAGAAAAAGTTTCAACGCATTTTAAAGTAAGATGAAATTTGAAGTAGCCTTCGGGTTTAAAACCAGTGCTTGCCAGGAAGCATTAAGATCTGCAGAGCACCTTGAACCAGTATTATGTTAATCCCATTCTCAGTGATGAAATTCGACCAATTTCTCTGCACCAGCACCTGTATCTCTCACTGCATCAGCTGAGATCCTTGGCCCTCATTCAGACTGAGGATATTTCCCATTGGTGTGATGCTCATCAGGGTGTAAAACTCACCTTTACATTACTGTGAGAGGTGGGAAACAGGAGAGAGAAAGAAAAGCTTATATGCAAAAAACCACCAATCCTAATTTACTTACTAAAATCTCCGTGGTTTCAACTGGACTTAAGCATATGTTTAAATTGCATATCATGAGGAGTCTAAAGAACATGCTTCCAGTTATGCACATCTTAAAATAATACGGCCTTAAAAAGTGGCAAAGAGAGCATTAAAAAAAAGAAACGATACTGCTGCTTGTTCCCGCTTTCTTATTTCTTGCTATTAGCTTCTCTGAAGCAAAAACATCATTTTTATTAAGTAAAAAGAAGCAGGTGTTTGTGTATAACTAGCACAGAACACTATGTGAAAAAGAGGAGTTTAATGAATGAGATATTCTTGTCAGAAATATTTCTGAGGGAAAAGAATAGAAATAAACACATGCTAAAACTTCTGTTTTCAAGGTTTAAGCCTTTATATTTATTTAAGGTGCTTGAAGTTTTGAATTTGCCCTACAGCCACTTCAAAATACTGTTTCTAAAAACAAATCCTTATAAGTGCAATCAAATATCTAGTAGATATCTAAATTTCTTTGGGAAAAATGTTAATTCCTGAAAGATGAGAACGGCCATCATCAAATATTCAAAGGATATAGATCCAGATACCTTGGCTCAGTAAGGTGGTGACTTGAACTTAAAAGTTGTATATTGAATTAAAGGAGATATGTATTAAATTATAATTTGCATAGTTCATGTATAATAAATTAAAGGAGATAAATTTGACACATAAAACTAAAATTTTTTGAATTAAAAGTTATGACATCCAACTTATACATTTTAAACACATAAAGGGTCTTTATAAGGAGTGAAGTAGCTAATTAAAAATGAAAGTATGGACTAAGTCCTAAGCAAACCATTATTTCCATCATTCAATTTTCAAGAATAAGTCAAAATTAACCCAGATTATATTCCACAAATGCTAAAACATTCCTGATTATGCGGTATCTTATGAAAAAAATACCTTTTTGATATAGAATAAGGGACTTCTTTTATGTCACTCCTAAATAAGTTCTCTATGACTGTTGAAAATCACAATTTAAATAAAACAAACCAATTGCTTATTATGTATCCAGAAGCTAAGATGAAGGGAGATCAAAAGGTTATGATTCCCTTACAAATGATAACTTGTGATTTTAATCCACGTTCCTCTTCAGAGTTAGATATGTGCAAACCAGAACAAATACTTGCTCACGTTATCACTCTTCCAAAAGCCTTATTCTATAACACAAAGATGTTACTGCCTAAATGTATTCAAATGAAGAAAGAAATTTAAGTCTGCTGCCTTTAAGTCAGCTAGAGCAGCAGCAGAAACACACATAACATCAAACCACTTCTGCTTAAATTCTCCTCCCTTTTCCCAGCAGGGTGATCACAAAAATTATTTTACCATAGGAAGTTTAGAAGGAAAATAAGAAATAGAAAAGCATTACTCATCACAGGTATTTGTAGCAAGCACTGCCAGTAGAGGAGAAGTAAAGCACGGAGGCTGGAAGTATAACTTCAGTAATTGTGCCTTTTGCTTATGTTTTGAGAATTGAGCTTTTCAAAAGGAGCTAATGAAACAAAGAAAAGACAAAAAGCAATATATCCTGCTTATCTGCATACACACAACTGTATTACTTGCTCAATCTTCAGTGCTGTTGGATTTCTCCAATCAGGAAAATGAAGAAGGGGAAGCAATATCATTCGACTAATTAGTTCAGATTTAACCACTGCTAATTATTGGACAAGTGACAAATACTAATGACTTTCATCCCTGAAGGCAGAGGGCCTCAATGAATATTATTTTATGCTGATTTTTCCTCATGATGCTAAATTACTACTCATGGCACTACTGCAGTTGCAGGCTGGATATCACTGTTCCTGCATGCCAGAGGTTCCAGCTTAATCGCCACACTCATATAGGGCCGGAAGCAAAATCTAGTCCCACACAGTGTGAGGTCATAAGAGATGCAGATCCCAGAAGGTCTTATCCAGCCCTGATAAGCTTGTCATTCTTTGGAATAAAGCGTAAACTGACTGATTAATGTTATACACTTCAAGCAACCTAATCAGAAAAAAACTAACCTTCAAAAGCCTTTGAAAAACTCCATTATTCTACAAATTCCCTGTGAACTGAGGTAGTGCCAGTTACCTGGGGTGAGCCCTAAGCTCCTCAGCTGACCTTGCATCAGATGATAAAGCTGGGCAGACAGCAGATTTTGTCTTATTTCAGGAAGGAGCACAACGGTTTCTTCCAGACACATGAATATTGGTGATGGCACTGTGGTTATACCCAGACCATGCCACCAGGGCAGCAGCCCATATAATTGCTGATCACATCACATATAGCATAGTGCTCTGCTGAAACTTCAGAGGCACATCAGCCTCAATGAGTCTGACTTGGGCAGAGTGTTTACTTCATGTGTAGTATCAAAGAGCATGAAAACACAGCTGCCTAAACACCAGTGCCTTTTGTCTTTAAGCAGCACATCGCAAGCACCCTTCTAAACAACAAACAGAAACCACCAGGGACCTGGTTGTACACCTGACACATCACTCCTCCATAGCACCTATTCTCAGTTATAAGCATATATCTTAAATCTAAATATTATAAACATATCTGTATATACATATAAATATTACACATATAAATATTTAGAATTCTAAATATTTAAATTTTAAATGTAAACATTTTGAGACTGAAATTCAGAACTCGTCACACAAAGTAAAATTGAGCCCTAAACTCCAAGTGACAGGGAAGGAATCTGCAAATTCAAAGTGGCTTTGAACAGTTTTAATGTGCTACTAATTTTAACCTGACCCCAAAGGAAATAGTATCTAAAGAGAAATAAATGCAAGCCCATGCTTTTAACACTGCCAGTCATTGTAACACTAAGTGGTCAAGGGGCTTGGAAGAATTACTGTATGGATAGCATACAGATAACCTTTCAATAAGGGTAAAAGGTTTTGACTCAAGCATTACTAAATATCTTTATTAGAGGTAAAGACACAGCAAATAAAAACGACTACATTTAAACAAAGAAAAGTAAGCCAGAGAAGTCACTATACAATAAGCCAGGTGGTTGGGTTCATTGTAGATGAGCCTCACACAGTCCTGGGATAAGGACTATACCAGAAAAGTCCCTGCACCAGGAAAGAGTAAAAGCAGCTTTTGGATAATAAGAAGAATCAATCCATGCAGAATTTGTACAGCTCAGGAAAATGACAACACAAAAATCCATATGAAGCAGAAGTGTGACATTGTGAAATCTTTGTTCATAGGAACAAAAACCCCATGAATTCTGAATGGAGAGGAGCAAAAACTCAATTTGCAAAAGGCTGTGTCCCTGGCTTCAATGCAGGCTCTGGACTATTTGTAGGAAAAACACCATCCATGGTTAAGACTCTTACCCATCTTTATCTTAGTGCAACATTACTGGTGATGACATGACACACGACTAGACAGACTACTGAACTAAACCAGTATGGTCATTCTTGTCTTCAAGTAAATTGAACTTTAACACCAGCATGAAAAATAAGGAACCACAACCAGAGACTTCAGAGACTCACATCACTGCAGTTGGTCTTACGCCACTATACATCAAAAATGATAATAGAATAATGAAATGTTCCTATAGAACCAACCTGAATATCATTTGTGTTCCACGATTTGCATCCATGAGGATTCCTAGCAAACACTGTGAATTAAAGACACAAACTACCTTGTACAGATCTCAAAAGAGGTTCCATATGAAGTCCTCCAGCTGGCTCTGTTACTCATGCAATTGCATAGCAAAACAGCTTTCTGACTAATATTAGCTGATTAAAACAAGTAGTGAAAGAAATAAGAGGTTCCCCACAGACAAACTCACATAGCAGAGGCACTAGAAGATTGAAGCAAAGGGAAACACTTGCAGAATGGGATTTTAACCAACAGTGGTCCCACCTTCCAGCAGCTGCCCCCAATTACATGGCAGTAGGCACCATGTGAAATTGTTCTGCTGATTAGAGCTCATCCTTCCTAGTCCCAGCCTAACTCCCCTAGCTCATTAACTAGCAAACCCTTTCAGCTGGAGAACAAAAAAGTCTAATGCAGGGTCCAGTAACAGGTAACTAATAGATTAAGTAAGCTTTAGAGATATTTTGTTGTTGATTTGTTGTCAGTATCCCATTTATGACTTTGAGTCTTAAATGTCGTGGCTTATTATGCAAAGTAGCTTTTTCACATTGGAAAAGACTGTAACTCAGAAAACAGCACTAATAGAGTGGAAAATAGAAACAAGAAATGGGGGAAATAGAATTTGGTCCTGCAAAGCAGCTAAGCACATACTTCATATTAAATAAGAGAAGCTAAGCTAAATTGCTTGCTAGTGACTTCTGAACTGAAGTAATTTTTGGTAGTATAATCCCTGCCTCTGAAAAACTGCCTTGGGGCAAGTGCTTCACTTGAAACCACACTTCTAATTAACCACTGTCATTAACAAACAATGAAAAAAAGCAATTTGCTGTGTAAGCTTCCTTCCAGGCTGATTGCTAAGGGAGCAGCTCTGTGCTGCCTTTACCTTTGCTTGCTCATAGAGGTCTGTTTGGATTTGCACCCTCAGCACACTAAGGTTGGAGTTTTTTTGACTAAGCCCCCTGAATCTGCAGGTTATCCATCAACCTTATTCACTTCTATAATTCCTGTGTTTCCCCTTCATTTGAATTACATGAGCTGACAAAGTAGTCAGAACCAATAACCATCCATGGGTTCTCTTTATACAACAGTACAACCTTAAGCCATTCTCCCACTTAGGAGAAAAAAAAATGGATGTTACCTGAATATTAAGCCTTCCTCTGTGGGCCCCAAGGCCGTATCGCTTTGCTGTAGAGGCATGGAGCTGGAAGTCAGTAATTTTTAATGTCTCTAGTCCAAGTGGAGGGCAATCTACAAAACAAAAGATTGATTAAAACTTAGTTAAAAAAGAAACACAACGAGTATTCAAAGTTTCTGGATTTCAAATGTGCCAAACTGGCTGGGGTCCTCGGCTGGTACAAATGAGCACAGCATCACTGAAGTCAATGAGAAATGGCAGGTCTATAAAATCGATGAAGGAATCCCCATGTCTTGGGCGACATGGTTTAGTGTAAGGTGTCCCTGCCTATGGCATAGGGATTGGAACTTAGGGTCCTCTCCAACCCTAACTATTCTATGATTCTACTGATTTACACCAGCTGAGGATCTGGCTTTTTGAGGGTCTCAGTTATTACTGCTTGCTACACGCTTCAAGTTTTCGTGGATATGCACAGTATTTCCTGCATAGTTCTTTTCAGTACAAAATGCCAGTAAAATGGCCTTTCATTTTTCTTTTGGCATTTACTTTTTCATCTCTTGTTTTGATTATTCTCCCCCGTACTCATTCCAAGCTACTGTATGAAGTTATGTTTCCAATTAAAATCTGTTCTGGAAGCTTCAAGCACATGTTGCACAACAGCATCTGGTCCAGAGGTCTGGGACTGGGGACAGCCAGGCTCTTGTTTGACTAAGGACAAAGAGGGCAATTATGAAACAGGGGCCACCTCAGCTCCAAATTGTGCAAAGCTTTGAAGAAGGAAAAGCAGATGTTACTCCAGCAGCAAGAGCCAGCCTGGAGCTCTGGTTTTGGAAGACAAAAAGTTGGAAAGAGTCTGCTTCATGATTATTAGAAAAATACCCTGCTCTAAAACGACCCCAGTACCACAGTATTTAAGTACGTCCCTCATAGTGCTTAGGGTATTTCTCCCCAAAACAGCATGGTGAGGTGGGGAAGACCCATCTCAGGGTTTCACGAGGAGGTGAACAAAACCACAGAGAGGCGCTTTGGGAGCACCTCAGTAGGACAACAGGGCACGACTAGAGACTGTGAAATCAGCATGAGCTGGAATAGAAAAGTCTGTGTGGGGCAGAGGTGAAAAGCAGTGTCATATTTACTATTTAGATCAGGTACTTGTTAGGTTACACTAAGTTTTGCACTGCTCTGGCTATATCACTTCTGGGCTTGGATAGAGGACAGATTTTTTTCTGCAGTTAAATGTGGGAGGATTATTGTAACTTGCACAACAGGCTGTGACAGAGACAGAAGCTGAAAACCAGTAATGGACCCCAGGCCACATTTCCAATCCCCAGGCCACCCCTCCCCATCCATCCCTTCTCACTGCCTGCCTGACATCTGGGATTGAAATCTTTTTTGTGCTGCAGCTGCTGGAGAATTCATAGGAAAACACCCTACAATCCCAAACTGCTTTGTGTTGGAAGGGACCTTAAAGCTCCTCCAGCTCCAACCCCTGCCACGGGCAGGGACCCCTTCCACTGGAGCAGC
>JBCJKH010028050.1:0-11616 GCA_039877255.1 Loriculus beryllinus | reverse complement strand
ATTGACACTCAAAGCAGGAAACAGCCCAATCCTACCCTCTAAGAAGGCTCAGCTGAGCTGCTTGTACAGTGAGTGTGGTGCATTCAGTCAGTTGACTTTCTTATTATAAAAAGCATTCTTTGTTAATGAGGTAAAATGGCAGTTTTTGGTTTTTTTTTATTTTTTCTTTTTAAGAGTGTAATACTATGTGTCTATTTAAAATAGTACTTGTGGGTAAAGCGGTAGCCCCATTTAAACCTTAAAAAGCAAAAAGTCAAAAGCTGGTGTGTAACCCTTAACCAGTCCTTATTCTAAACTGCAGGTGATTCTGCCTGACATGTGGATTAATTCTTTAGGTAGGGCAGGAAATATATATCAAAGTTTCAAGTTAAGTTGCTACTCAGTTTTCGTGACTGTGATTCTCATATCACAGATTTAAAATGCATTCATTTACCTGGTCTCTGACATACATGTGGAAGTTCAAGAGGATCTCTGTTAATTGCAGTCCAAACTCACAGACTTATCATGCAAAAACCAAGGTTTTAATTGCTTTTGCTTTTTTGGTTTAGTTTACTTGTTTCCTTGGGTTTTTTAAAGGATTTTCAACCTAGACTACTTCAATCAGGGAAAATTGTTTAAAAGAATCAAGTAGGAAAGGCAAAACAATGACACAATTTGAGCACATTGACAGAAGACAAGGAAGTTTTTGATTAGGAGATAAACAATTTGAGAATAATTCCTTTTCCTGAGGCTACACCTGCAATCAAAGGAGGATAATAACTATTGTAAAACCCTGAGTATAAAAACCCGGGCATATCAATAAAAATTTAAAGGACATAAATTCTGCAGTAAACAGGGCATCCAGATAAGTTCAGTCCTAATGATAAATCATACCAGAGCAGGAGCTGAAAGGGAGTATTCAAGAGACCTACTGCAGTATGTGCCTCTGCCTCCTCTGTCAAACCACGCCTTCTTGCGCTGCTTTGGCAAGTCATGTTTTCTCTTGGAGGACTTCTCTGCCACCATTAGTCACCATCGGCCAAACTCTGGCACACACAGCACCCACTGAAATTTCTGGTAGTCTTGGTGGCCATGAAGTAGCCTGAAGGCTCAGTCAAACACAGGGTTGTATTGGAGGGTCTTGCCTTAGGCCATGGGCTTTTTACTTTTAAAGATGTGTTCAAGGGATTCAGTAGCTGAACTGTCCATTGGAAAAGAGCTCATGGGGAATTTTACTCCAAAGGAAGCAAGTGATCAGGTTTCTTCTGTCTTTTTCTTGGTTATTAAATATTCTCTCAGAGCAAACAGTATAATTGATGAATTTCCACAGACTGATACTTGGCTTTGGGAAAGGACCAGCTCATTTTGCCCAAATTGCTTCTGGATTAGGATGCTGCATTTCCTATTGCTAGGGATATGGCCTACTGCAGAAAACATTAAAATTTTATTATATTGGTGGCTACAATATTATTTGTGAAACAAAATTGCTCTATTAGGCTATTCGGTCTTCTTGGATCTTTAGAGAATCATTAAACAATGTAATTCCCTATTACCTCAGTGAAAAGGAATTAATGAAAAAGCAAAGTTATCAGAAAGGTCTAAAGGCAAATGATTATGAGTTAATAATGTTTCAGGAATTAAAATGTATAACCCTGCTAACAATCAGAAGAAATAGCTATGCAGGATCAAACTGTCATGCAGAGCCTCCTACAAAGATTTATTCATTAAATTTGAGGAAAATTATCTTCTTTTATTCCAAAGACTAACCTCACAGTGAAAAATAAATTGTCATTGATAGCGCTTCATCTCTAGGAAGGAACAGGGAAGATATCTGTGACTTGCAAACAAAAGATTTATTTTTATTAAAAAGTTAAAAAAAAAGTGTAGCCCAATTTACTTTCCTGAATGCCCTTTTCTAAAATTTTTATACGGCTACCCAGCTGTGTGGTAGCAAAATGATAACCTAATCATTTAGGATTATCTAAAATAGCCTAATAGAAAACTTTGTAATTATTTCAGTGTTTTCAGTGGTCATTCTCAGCTGCATGGAAATTTTCTCTACCTATTTGACTGATAAGTAGAAAAGGTTTGGTTTAAACTTTCTTTTTTGGCAGGTAGTCTTAGATAACTGATACAGCTGGGGGTGAAGGTATGCCCATTTTTCTTCAAGAAGCTCTTGGGAATTCTTGAAAGAATCATTGCACAGTCTGATGTCTGTGTATGAGAAGCCTGTGAGGCTAATGCATGATGGGGCTGTCAAGAATGGAATGCTATAAAATTTATTTCAACCAATCTGGTGAAAGTTGCCAAGTACTCTTTGGATATCTCTCTTCGCCTAATTTCAGTTGCCTATACTTATACTTTTAGTGTTCCTTGATATATCTCAGATTATTGTTAAAGGGTTAAAACTTAAACAAGGGGAAGTTTAGATTGGATATGAGGAAGAAGTTCTTTACTGTAAGGGTAGTGTGCCACTGAAATGGGTTACCAGGGAAGCTGTGAATGCTCCATCCCTGCAGTATTCAAGGCCAGGTTGGACAGAGCCTTGGGTGACATGGTTTAGTGTGAGGTGTCCCTTGCCTATGGCAGGGGGGCTGGAACTAGATGATCTTAAGGTCCTTTCTAAATCTAACTCTTCTATGATTCTATGGTTCTATGATTCTATGATTCTATGATTCTATGATTCTATGATTCTATGATTCTATGATTCTATTCAGGCTTTCTGTGAGAGACTGGCAAGTGTAACATTAGTCTTAACATCAGAACTCTTACGGCTGGAAGTTATTTTGGGCAATTAAAGTTGGGCAATGGAATTTCACCTGATAGGACCTCATGGATGACCCTATGGCCTCATAGCGTAACAGAAGTTTGGACTAGAGATCTCCTGAGGTCCCTTCAGTTATGAATTATCCTATAATCTCACAATCCTTGGGTACTGCAGAACACCTCAAACAACACTAACACTAAATACTGACTCTCTGGCAACTTATATTGAGCTCTTGAACTCTGACTGTAGCTGGGGCTTTTACACCCAAACCATATGTATATTTTTATATAGCTGAATTTTGGTCCTGATCAGGAGATGATGAATCTCTCTTCTCACATGATGGCTATGTGTACATAAAGGCAAGATTCATCAGATGATGTGAATTTTTTCCACCTACTTCACAGTGTGTTTAAGCATGTGTGAGAAGGAACATGCAGAGATACTAGTGAATACTATGTCTGTTTTGATTTGTCTTTAGAAAAAAAATGCTCTTTAACTGTCTTCTGTGCAATCAGTTTTCTGTTATTTGAATCTTGGAGTAGATTAGAACACGGTAGTAATTTAATTTAAAAATCAGAGGGTGAGTAAAATGCTTTTGTTAAGAAAACATTAATGGGAGCATTACAGTGAGGATTTAAGGCTCTCAAGTTCTGAATCTCATTGGAGAGAAGACATGAAAGTGCTGAATATTATAATTCCTATGTAATTTACTCTAATTACAAAGGAAAGGGAAAAAAATAAATCTCTCCTTCTAAAGAGATTTCCTTCAGAAACACTGTGATTGTTCTTCATATGAAGTTTTCAATTTGGAAAATCAGGAAGACAGCTGATTTTAGAAGGTTTCATTTTTAATTAGTTCTCTAGCACATGCAAAAAGGAATCAGAGTGCCTTTCAAGCAGTTTTTCTGATTCATAAACCCAAAAGCTCTGAATGACAATGCTGATGTTGAACTCTCAATACTAGTGTCCTTCCAGAGCTAAACTACACCTTAAGGCAAATTTGGAATTATATGGCCTGTGCAGCCAGAGCTTTCTTTTTTTTTGGTTGATCATCTCCGTGACTGGGTTACTGAGTTGCAACTAACAAATAGTAAAAATTTCTGTGGGTAAAATTCTGCCAAATCTGAAGATTATAAAGGAAGCAGAAGAGAAATATATTTTAGAAGCTGGTCTAAAAACAGTCTTGTAAGGAAGTCAAAAATTTTCCCTATTGTACACATAAAAACCAAAGGTGCACATGTTCTTTCTTCTATCAACATCTGAGGAAGCCATTTAGGGCTTCATTGAGATGCATGATGCAGACACATAGTATCATTTCACATGCCCTCAAGTATCCCTTCTTTTTCTACCTGCCAGTCAAGAAAAGCACACCGCTTCTGTAGTTTTGCTGTGTCGTATGTCAGTCCTACACAGATGCCTTAGATACCCCAGGGTACCTATCATGTCACTAGACACACTTATGTAGGCAACTGAGTAATTGAACATTTAATCTCCCCTTGTAGTCAGAAGAAAGTAGTAAACAGCTCTGGAACACAATTCATAATCCTGTGTGGACATCTAAACTCTTTTGATGCATTACAGATGTAACCTGACATGTTTTTAATGAAGGTATGAAAGACAGTTTAATCTTCCATTTATATTCAGCTACAGGTATTTCATATTTACACTGAATCAGGTACTGAACTTAAAGCCAGTACAACATAAATGTGGTCACCCAGCTGTTAAGGTATCCTTCCTGTAGCGTACGTACTATAACACTGCAACTTTTGGCATGGGAACACGAAGCTGCAGAATGTGATCAGATGCTGACAGTGCGACAAAATAACAGCTTAGAGAAACATGAACACCCCTCCAAAAATGTTTAAATCTTTTCCAAAAAAAGTATTTGAAGTTGTAGCCCAGTCTCACAGCAATCATCCTGGATACTTCTACCTGAAGAGAGGTTGTAGTGAGGTGAGTGTTGGTCTCTTCTCCCAAGTAACAAGAGATAGAAGTATAGGAAAAAATGTCTTAGCCACAAGGGTTCTCAAGCACTGGAACAGTTTTCCCAGAGCAGTGGTAGAGTCACCATTTCTGAAGGGGTGCAAAAGGTGTGTAAATGTGGCATTTAGAGACATGGTTTAGGGGTGGACTTGCCAGCTTTGGGTTAATGGTTGGACTCAATGATCTTAAAGGTCTTTTCCAACATAAATGATCTTGTTCTATTTTCTTTTTAGGGATCTCAAGGCATCCACAGTAGCAGAAAGCTTCTGTGTTTTCTGAAGGGTCTCATATTACTCACCATAGTCTGATATGGAATGAATGTGCTATAAAGCATAGATCTTTGCCCATAATTCTGTACACCTGTCATATCTGGAGGAATTAAACACAGACCTTTTCAATTCTGTGCCTTTATCACATATTCAGATATATAATGTTTGTTTTCAATTTTGACATTATCAAGATCAAAATATCTATCTATTTCCTTCATTACCAGCTGTTTCTAAATTAATTCAATGTTCCTTTGGAATGAAACACATGAAAGGGACTTACTGATTATTTTCTTATCAGGAAATGTTTTAATGGTAAAATTTCGTATCAAATATTCTTTGCACTGAGTAGGAAGTGCAAAAAATTTGCTAGTGAAGAACATACTCTTTGTTATGAAGAGAGTGGAGTATCATATTAAGTATATTAATTTTAATCTTTAAATCATGTGAAATGCAAGACAGCTAATTTAGAATTTGATGTGGATGAAATGATGAGAGGTTTTGAAAGAAACAACCAATAGTTTTAATTTTAATGTTCACTGGTGAAACTGAAAATGGCACACGGCTATTTAGTTTCATCCAAAGCAAATATTATTTTGATCCATGAGGGAGCTACATCTATAGATTATTTTTTTTTAAAGGAACAAATTGTTGCTTAAAAATACACTTTTGAATTAAAAAGACAGTTTTGAAAATATCAAAATGAATGAGACTCCTGCTTCTTTTTTCTTGTGTCTTTTCAATGTTAAAAATATAGAAAATGGAGAAATTCAAAATTTTAGTGGCATTAAATCAGCATTTCCCAAACACTCACACCAACCTTTTGACAGAAAGGATCAAAGTTGAACTCTGGTCACCTGAGGCTCTCAGAAAAAAACAACAGACTGTGATCTCAATTTCTTGAGCTTATCACTCGCTTTTATAGTTGTTCACTTTCTAGAATATCTACATTTTAGTAGTTCAGATCATGTCTTTATGGGAAGGTCTGTAGAAGTGAAAAGGATGAATATTTCTACAACACAGTTTTATATGGATCTCTTACATTCTTCTGGCATTTAGAACCAGAAGTGTTCTTCCACATCCCAGTCAGATACAGGTTTTATGGTTTGCTGTATGATGTTTTTACAGCAGAGTTGTCACTTCTACCTACATAAAAGCTTCTCCGGAGCAATGCTAGTGTTTTCCTTTAGGACTAACTGGCTTTAATAGATGTGTGAGCTGTCATATAACTACATAGATTTATGCACTGCAGATGAAAAATAACTCTTACTAGTACATATCACTCTCTTATTTCATGCTCTGGACAAGAGTGTGGCTGTACAATTCAATGTTCAAGAATCACTGTGTTCCTTAAAATACAGCAGTGCAATGGATGAGGGAATACTTCCCCTTGAAGTTCTGAGGGAACATGTAGTAGTTGCAGCTTCAGGATTAGTACTGCAATAATAAAGGAAAATCTTAGCACCATACCTGATCAATTCATCGCAGATGTTCAGATATGTTTTATCACAATTAATTCTTCACCAGAGGTCTACTGTAAGATGGTGTCATCCCAGGATTCATTTGAGAAGAAGAATGAACACCAAACCATGTTGATCCTAATGTAAAAGTTAATTCAGCGGAAAAGAAATGATGGTGGAAAGGTTATGATTGATGCAAATCAAAATTCCTATGGCTGGTAGGATAGACAGCTACACTGACTGAATACAGAGCAGTCAGCCCCTTACAGTTTAATATGTTTTGAGAATTATTGCCTGCCGGGATATTTAGATTGAGGAAATCTTTGCTTGAATCTTGATCAGCTTCAATATCCACCAAATGTGATTCCAAGAAGTGCATGTTGGATATGATGCATGTATTTTTCATTGAAAACGCCCACCACAATTAACATCTGTGCTGTTAATTGCTGCTTGTGAAAAATACACAAAAATTTTCATTTTGCCAGGCACAGGGAATATAACCCTTGCAAACTGCTGCCCAACAAATGAAGAAAAGAATTGGCAGCAAAAAGAGCTTGGCACATACCCTTAGAAGAACAGCGATGTTTCTGGAGGTTTTTATAGAGGTTGTTATGGTTGTCATTATAGAAAAACATGTACTGCACCCTTATGCATATCTTTTTTTCACTACTATGCATAGTAAATACTATAATCAATATTACCTAGCACAGTAATAGTAATTACTATGCAGCTTTGATACTGCTGAGATTGCCAAGAATATTTGTCGACATCAAGGCTCTCCTAGTCTTCTCACTGCAAACATAGCAGTGTGTTCCTTCCAAACACTGCAGAAAGAGACAACCTTTGTCCAGCTGTGCTCCTGGGGGATTCAGTCATTTAGGTCAGATCCCGAACAAACACAATGCACAGAATGCTGGTGAATCCTAAAGCCTTTACAGACTGGAGAAACAATGAGATATCTGTACAGAAGGAAAAGATAAAGAATATATTTTTTATGATTTAGTTAGCATTAAGTTGTATTCTAAGTGCAATATATATATATACATATATACATATAAGCCTATGGGAACACACACACATATATGTGTGCTCCACATGTGTGCACCCACACCCACAGACAAGCAGAAATGGATGCATATATAGACACAGATAAAACTTGGCTTACAGACTTTTTACATTTTCCATTTAAGAATATTAAACCTGAATAAAAAATGTCAGACTAAATTCTTGTTTCTGAGATTATCACAGTAACTGTATCTTTTCAATGTAGGATTCCCCTCCCAAATTGTTTTGACACAGAAAATTATTGCAGAATTGGTCATGAAAGAGAACTAGTCTCTTATTCCAAGTGTTAGTATATTCTTATATGAAATGGCAAAGCTAATTCTGTAGGTAAATGTAAGTTTGCTCAGTACACTGTAGCTTCAAAAGATCAGCATCCTGGTAAAAGAGCCAGGAAAGCCTTGATGTTTATTTCTATAGACATCTATAGATGTCTATTCTATAGACACTCTGTCAGCTTTGCAGCTCTAATCTAAAGCTGTTTATTGTCACACAATAAGAAGTGGACTAGAAAGAGTTTGAAAGCAACACTAAACTTCATAGGATATGTCAATGATTGGTGACATTATGTTGGTCAGTTATTTTTATGACTAGACAGCATAGGATATTTTGAAAAAAAAAAAAAGTAGAAACATTAAAAATGCATCAGAGTGGTAGGAATATTCAGGCATTGCAGGCTCATACATGGTGAAGAGTTGGGATAAACATCATATTTTGTCAGCAAACACAATGTCATCAACAGAGCAGTAGGAAGGGTCCAGTATAATTCTGTCTTCAGAGATTAATACTACTGCATGAGTTGGCTCAGGTAGAAGTGTCCCAGGATGAGTGCTGTGAGACTGGGCTACAACTTTAAATACTTTTTTGGAACAGATTTCAAAACTTTCGGAAAAGTGTTAATACTTCTCTAAGCTGCTGTTTTGTCTTACTGCCAGCATCTGATCGTACTCACAGCTTCATGTTCAACATGATATATTCTATGGTTCTGAATCAGATGCTACAATCACCACATCCTTGTTGGAGGGTTTCACTACTACTCTGCCAAGGTTTGTTCTTGCTTATGCACCCAGCATGGTTGTGTTCAGTATTTGCTGGGCAGGAAGGCAAAGTTTCTTTTAGCTTCAGTGGTAAAAGTCCTTTGGGGCACTGAGGCAGATTTAGCTTCAGAACTGAATGGGCTCCTTCAATACTTAGTTCCCTAAATATTCACAAGTTAAACACATGCATGCATACGAAGTTCCTCACAGAACATGATCTTGTTCTCATAGATCGTTTCACATTTTCTTCCTTACTATTTATGCTCTGCTTTGGAAGTAAATGAATGCTAAATCGAATCAGCAATTCAGGCTTGCTGCATTTCATTGATCTATGACAGATCAGAGCTCGATGCTGAGCTAATGTGGCCCCAAGCATCAACCTTTACCACTAATATGGTTTTAAAATTCTGTACTCAAGTCTATTTATTACGAATGCAGTCTGGTTTAGGGAAGCACCTAAATCTCTTCTAATGATTCATTTAGATGCATGCAGTGTCCTCATTTAAAATGTTCAGGTCAATCCACATTTCTCTGATTATTTTAGTAGTGCATATTGTTCTATCTTAAATGGTTTGCTTCCAGTCTCACTCTGTTTCAGATTTTTCTTTTTTGCCTGACTCCCATTGATGATAGACTGGGCTGATTTATTTCCTTATGCAACACTTTTTGTATTCTACAGTTATTTTTTGACACAGTAACACTTTATTATATCTCCCTCTCCCAGCAACTCACTCTCTCAGCCACAAGTAAAAATTAGGGAAGTTTTCTGAAATTTCTTATGATTTGGTCACTTCCAAATTTTATCTGCGATTTTAGACCTCAGATGACACCCCTTTCTGAACTCAAAAAGAATTAGTTTTGGTCCTTTGTGATCCTCCAATATTAGTCAGCCATCAATACTAATAGGGAAGAGAGTCGATTCAGCCTCCAGATGTCAGCAGATAGAGTTAAAAAACATTTGCATTTGTCATCTGGATTGTCACTTTTGTAAGTCCCTTTCTTCGCTTCCTCTACTTTGCTTATTTTATCTACTGTGTACATTTCAACTTCTCCTTACCTTCCTTGCATGAGCTTATTCCACCCAAGCACAAAGCAGGAGAATAGATGTTTCTGGCTTTTTTATTGAACTGCTGATTTTGGAACCTAAAAGAACATTTCCTTTTAAAATTACTCAGCATGGATTCAGCAAAAAGAAATCATGTTTAACCAACCTGATTGCTTTCTATGATGCATGATGGGAAGACAGGCTGCACTGATGAGGAGAGAGCAGTAGATGTTATCTGCCTGGACTTCATCAAGGCTTTCAACACTGTCTCCCATGACATCCCCACATGCAAGCTCAGGGAGTACGGACTGGATAAGTGGACATTGAGGTGTATTGAGAACTGGCTGAATGGCAGAGCTAACAGAGTTGTGGTCAGCGGTGTCCCCTAAGGGTCAATACTGGATGCAGTATTGTTCAGCATATTCATCAATGACATGGATAAAGAAGGCATAGAGTGCATCCTCAACATGTTTGCTGGTGATACCGAAGTGGGAGAAGTGGCTGATGCTCCAGAGTGCTGTGCTGTCATTCAGAAGGATGGAGAGGCTGGGGTGGTGAGCAAGGCAGAACTTTTTGTGGAAAAGCTGAGGGAGCTGGGCTTGTTCAGGGAGGAACTGGTCAATGTATGTGAGTATTTGAAAGGAGTGTGTAAAAGAATTGGCCAGACTTTTCTTGGTGGTGCCAGAGGATGTGCATGAACTAAAACACAGGAAGTTCCACCTGAACAGAATGTCTTTCCTGTGAGGGTGACTAAGCAGTGAAGCAGGTTTCTCAGGGAGGTTGTAGAGTCTTCTCTGGAAGTATTCAAGAGCCGTCTGGACCTAATCCTGAGCCTGTACTGTAGGTGACCCTGCTTGAGCATGAAGGTTGGACTAAATGACCTCTGGTGGTCCCTTCCAGCCTCAACCATTCTGTTTCCATGATTTCAGTATTTTGCAATAGAACTCTTTGACTCTGTTGAATCGTATTGGGCTGAAACTGCTTTTCAGTATAACTTGAATTCATGGCTTTGTGGAGACTTTGTATCAGCCTTACAGTACCTGAAGGGGGCTATAAGGATGCTACGAGGGACTCTTCATCAGGGACTATAGTGATAGGACAATAGTAGCAGGTTTAAACCTAAACAGGAAGTTTAGGTTAGATATAAGGAAGAAGTTCTTTACTGTGAGGGTGGTGAGGCCCTGGAACAGATTGCCCATTACTTGGCAGTGCTCAAGGCCAGGATGCGCAGAGCCTTGGGCAACATGGTCTAGTGAAGCATCCTTGCCCATGCAGGGGGTTGGAACTAGATGATCTTAAGGTCCTTTCCAACCCAGATCATTCTATGATTCTATGAAATTGTGATTTTTTTTGTGAATTTGCTGTCCGTCAAAAATTCATGGCCAACTCTACATAGAAACAATGAGTAACTGCATATTGTATGTTTACGCTTAGATTTCATACTTAATTGTTAAAATAAATTCAAAATATGTTAATTTCTGTAAATGCCCATAGTGTTTCTGGTGAACAGTATATTATATGCAATCACCTTTAATATCTGAGGGTTTTGGGCTTAATAAGAACATCCAAATTAGTTCCATGTTAGATTCATCTAGCTTTCTCAAGGAAATATCTTCAGTCTCTTTAAATTCCTCATCTAAAATTTGTAAAATAAAGAAATAACTAATCTTGCAAACCTTCTATAATCTTGAATACTGAAATGATTCCATCTTGCTTGCTCTTTTGAGGGTTTGTTTCATGAGACATTTCAGACTCAGCTCAAATTTACCCTTGAACATAAAATCTATTCATCATTTGGATGTACAGCTAGGTTTTTCTTATCTGAGATAAGGTTCTGGTATGGCAGTTCATTGTTTCAAAGGAGTTAAAAAAACACCTGAAAAGTCATGTGCATCACAGTTGTGCGTTTCTTCTGGTTGTCAAGGAAACTTCCCCAGGATTCCTGGCAACAGTCTTCATCCCAGTTGGTGATGGAAACACCACAGGTATTAGCCAGTCAGTCACCTCCCACTGGGTG
>JBCJKH010028047.1:0-49728 GCA_039877255.1 Loriculus beryllinus | reverse complement strand
CTTTTCTTCTCTTTTCTTCTCTTTTCTTCTCTTTTCTTCTCTTTTCTTCTCTTTTCTTCTCTTTTCTTCTCTTTTCTCTTTTCTCTTTTCTTCTCTTTTCTTTTCTTTTTCTCTTTTCTTCTCTTTTCTCTTTTCTTCTCTTTTCTTTTCTTTTTCTCTTCTCTTCTCTTCTCTTCTCTTCTCTTCTCTTCTCTTCTCTTCTCTTCTCTTCTCTTCTCTTGTCTTTTCGTGGGGGTGAGGTGTTCAGATTTTTTTATTTCTTGTCTTGAGGTGTTTTTATTTGCATTGCAGTTTTTAACTCGGATGTCAGAGGTGTTATTTCTGACAGGCAACTCCTCTCATGCTGCATGTCAAGAGAAATGTAAGAGTAGAAGTTATTCCTCCCAGGAATGTAGAAAGTGTTGCATCAGCTCAGAATTTCTCCCTCAAGTCTGTCTGTATAGTTGTAGCTACTAGAAGATAATTTGCTTCTAGTTAAATTACTTTGTTTTAGATGACTGAGAAGTTACTGTGGCTGTTGTGGAAGTAACTGCTTTTTGCCAGTGTAATAGTTTCATCTGTTGGCACAAAGCTACCCTAATGGTTGTTGGAAGAAAAGCTTAATGTTTAGGTTTCCTTAAAGAAATAAATTCTCTTTCATGTAAAATGTATTATTACGTATTTTAAATGCTTAATGAAAAATATATGCATCTTTCACCATATTCTCTGTTAGTGTTCTCAGTACTTGTTTTGGCAGTTGGAACAGTGTAACACTGGGGTGATGCAGTCAGTAAAAGGATACAAGGTGTACTGTATGGGAAATAACAGGCTGTCAAATGTACATGGTACATCTTTTTGAAATATACCACTGAAGTTATTGTCAGTTTTACTTTGTGGCTTTATAAACAGAGTCTTTAGAGGAATCCAGTGAACGTTTTCTGGGGGGTTTCTTTGGTGTGGGTTTTTTTGTTTTGGTTTGGTTTTTTTCTTCTCACATATGTTGTGTTCCTTATGTGTTTAAGTTGGTTTTGCACACTAGGTAACCTTTGTGATATTTCCTCCTATCCTCTATGATTTATTTTTGTGGTAAGATCTGTGGATTTGTGCAATTTTTATAAATTAAATTATATAGTCTCTAGTTTTGGCTGAGGCAAGCTTTGCAAGGTCTATTTCTAAAGTTGTAGGTAACACCATATTATGCCACTGTTTTTGTTATATTGTTTCTTAGATCTTGAGATAATTCCTTTTGACTTAAATTGAATATTTTTATAATTGTTCTGACTTGAAATTACTTTCAGTAGAAAGTATGTTGGAAAATCCAGCTCCTAATCTTGGCAAATCTTGCTGATGCTTTATTTTTAACAACGTTTTTTCCAGTATGTTGTCTGCAGCTGTGAAAACATCAGTAAAGTTTAATGTCATAATGCATTTGGTCATCCATAAATCTTGATGTTTGGACTGTGTGAAATTTTTGAAATATGTTTTGTTATTATTTGGACCCTATTGTTGTCTCTTGTTTATAATGGTCCTCTGCAGGCTTTCCTTCCATATACATTTTATTTTTTTGCGTGTGACATATCTGCATATTTCTTTTTTTCAGTGTAGTTGAAATTAGTGTTACTGTTTTTATTTCCTCGTTTGTTTGACAACAAAAGAAATATTAGGACTAAAAATAGCAACTATTGATTTCAACTTCCCTTTGTGGGAGTGGACAAGTGGGGCCTTTTTAAAACAAACAGGAACAGTGAACACATTTAATGTATTTTTGTTTCTGCCATAACTATTTATGTAGACAGCTTCAAGATTTTCTGCTTCTGCTGAAGTATTTGACAGCTTGATAACAAAATGTGTATAATAATGCAAATAACAGCCTGTGTTGCTGGTGTGGGGTTTTTTTGTTGTTTGGTTCATTTTTTGTGTGGTTGTTTTTTTTTACCCGTTCCCATTTTGATTAAAGTTGTAACTGATATGCAACACTCTTTCAGTGTACATCTGTACTGCTGTCAGCAGTATCACTCAGATAGAGGTAGCTGAACTAGCTTTAAATGAACTAGCTCAGATACTGGAAAATGTCTAGGTATAGCAGGCAGAGTTTATTTGAGTCTAATTTCACTGATGGAGTGAAGACAGGAGGATCTTGGGTTCCTTACCCTCTGGGTATTTACTATAATTTAAGAGATCTATTAAGCTATTCCTTTGTGAATATTTTTGATAGCCATGATTTTGCAAAGTGTGGTGGTGTATTGTCAAACGACTGGAAATAATACCATCTTCAGTGACTGCAGAGGGCTCATCCCAAAGGACAAGCTTATTTTCCTTCAGGGACACTGATGCTAGGTTCTATTGATGTGTTTCAAGGTTTTGCCTTCCTGGAAAGGCCCTCACTCAAACTGCAGGGATGATCACATTGGGCTTGGGGTTTTGAGAGAGAGTTCTTCCCCTCCCCACCCCAAACACAGAGACGTTTTACAATTTGCTATATAACTATACCACTCTTCTGCTGATATTTACTGCTTCAGTGAATAATGCTGAGAGATTCAAGGAAGATCTTATTCTTCTGTTTTAGAATATCTGATTTGGTATTTTGATTGGATGCTGTTGACAAGGGGTGCCCAAAGCGTTTGGAATAATGTTTTGAATGTCCAGAAATATATTATGTATTTGAAACTGCTGATAATTCTTTGAAAGAAAATAAAATAGTAACAAATAATTCTCTAGTACTCTGTATTTAAACAGGTTAAGTCTACTGCTGGGAGTGTGTATTGGTAGGATTGGTTTGGCTAAGGGTTTTTCCTCAACACAAGAGGATTAGCATTACCAGAATTAACTCACCTTGGATTACCTCAGTCAGTCACTACAGTTAACAGTGAAATGAACGATAAATTTTTTGACATCAGTGAACATGTATATTTTCTTTGAGTTTTCAGTGGTAGTTAAAGACAGCAATCAAAAGACATAATAGTATTCAATCAAAATAATTGTAAGCTCTTCACCGTGTGTAAGTTCTTCCCAGACAGAAACTTTCCACAAATACAGGATTGTTTAAATGAATCGTGGACTTTGACTACTTTTTTAAATTACAGAAACGCTGGTATTTTAAAAATTAATTTTCTAAATGATGTACTCCTATAGTTCCTCATTAGTTATTTGGAACAGAAAATCTTATCGGATTCCTGTGCTTGTAGTGGACAGTGGTGCCACAAATCCATCCTTATGAGCAGTAACAAAGATAGTGATGCATTACTGGGAGATGTTGCTGCTGGGTATATCATTGCAGATGCTAGGTGATGAAATAGGAAGGATTCACCTTGCCACGTGAACTCCTGGATTTTGATGTGCCTATTACAGAGCCTTATCTGCAATACTGAGTTACAACAGCTTGAATATCTTAAGCTTAAACTGAGGACTTTAGTTGGTCAAAGAATATGTTTCTGATGCTAGAGCACCTTTAAGTGTGTGACTGAGTGCAAGACACCTGGAGTTGTTTTTAGATTAACTTTTGAAATCTTATACAGCTTATACATTGATGTAATGCAACACTACATACTAAGACTTCAGCAAATTTTCCCAGAGGTCCTTGCTGTTTGTAATTCAGAGAACAAGATGAGCCTTAGCATCAGCATGTTAAGTGTGCTGGGCCTGTCAGTACAATATAGGTTAGAAAGCTTGATACGGAAGTAAGCCAGGTACGTCCTGGAGGCAAGAGAAAATTCGTATTTGGTCAAGAGGTTTCTGACATGATGGATGTTGCCTGATACCTTTCAAAAGCAGTGAGAAATTAGTTTGGGTAAGATTCTTAGGAGTTCAGATAAAAAGTTGGTTTCCAGAATGTTCAACTTTTTGCCTACTAACCTGTTCCTTCCAGCATGAGGTGTAACAAGGGAGAAGGAAAAAAGAAAGACTTTTGATGCACCTCTATTTACAGAGCTACTGCTATGATCTTGAACCGTGGGGGAGTGTCATACAGGTAACTGATAGTCTTGTGGGAGGGACTTTGTTCTTACAAACACCTAGCTTGTAACAGCAGAGGAAAAGCTGAAAAATAGCTTGATGAGAACAAAACCGTGATACCTTGAACTTTCTTATGCTTTTCTTAACAATACAGTGCTAAATCCCCCCTGCTATACTGATAAAAGTCCATCTGGGGTGATACCTGTAAATTGCTAACATTATGTCTCAGAAGAAGCACGGTCAGTAAAATGTTGAATGACTGACTGGTAATATACCATTTCTGTTATGATGCAAAAATACATAGTAGAGTATCCTATGTATTGAACAGACTGAGAGAGATGAACAGGTATTAATTCAGTTTCCAAAACATCAGTATCAGTTATTCCTTTAACTCAGTTCTTTTAACTTCACTACTGCTCTTGTTCAACAAGTTTCTAACACACTGATCACTTCAGGAAAGTGTTGATGTTTTTCCTGATTATTGAAAAATATCTTTCATTAATCATATAATATTAGCATGTTGAGCTATTTTTTCCTTTTTTTTTTTTTTTCTTTTTTTTCCCTATCTAGAAAATGCAGTTTCAATTACATCAGCATTACTGACTGTACAAGTACTTCCACTTATGCTGTGAGAATTATTGCTGGTAAAACAAAAGCAAACTCTATGAAGGAAGTCTTAGTTTACTTCGTTCCTGTTGTTCTGATGAGACATTGTATTTGAGATTAACTTCTTTATAGTTGGGAACTATAATTTTTCATATTATAGTACATGTGAAAATATTCTAGTACTTAGAGGAAAACAACCTACTCTGTCTATTAAATGTTCTTTGTTCTCTCAGTCTTGTTGCATCAGTCTTGCATGTTGCCACTCGGCTAGTCCGAATTTTAAGTGTATCTTGCAGTTTGGCAGCAGCAGGGGGAGTAGTGTAGCTTTATTTGGGGGCTCTCCTTCCCCAGTGCTGGAGTTAGTTGATTATTAGCTCAGGCTCAAAAATCAGCTCGTGGTAGGAAATCTTCCACTTTCTCTAGGTGGGCTAGCAACATTATTCTGCAAGTTTTGCCTCGCTGCACATCTGTAAAGCTCAAGTCCCACAGATGCAGAAGTGTACCTGCTATGAGTAAATTATGATCAGGTTTTTATGTCCTTGTTCAGAGGCAGGTCAAGCCAATTAGACCCACAGTCATGTGGCTGGAGGGATCCTTTGGACATGAGCTGGTTCAGCTGGCTGCTCAGAGCTCGGCTGGCAGTGAATGCAGACCAGGGCTTTGTCCAGTTCAGTCTTGAAAACCTGAAAAAATGGAGATTCTTGCACCTTTCTGAGTAACCTATTCTAATGCTTAATTATCTTCATAATGAAATATTTTTCCTTGTGCTGTCACATGCTAATGCATTGTAGATCCCTTTCAACTGGAATATTTTATTCTATGACTAATGTCCCTTGTTCCACTGCCATGCATCTCTGTAAAGAGTCTGCCTCCTTGCATTTTATAATGTGCTTTGACACCTCACTTTGTTGGCTGCATATTCTGTTGTAAAACAGGGTTTTTTTCCTACTGCTTTATTTATTTCATGGATTTCTTACTGATGTCTATGGTTTTTGGTCAGTGACACACCCTAAGAAACTAATTATCAAATTACTCTTTTTCATACAGCATTATCGATTCATGTTTACTTTGGCATCCATATAACATGTACATCTTTATATTTCTCATAAGGAACTTCCTTCTGTATTACAAATATATTGACCTCCCCTGAAACAGTAGTGTCAGATCCTCGCATGTGTTTCATTGTGTTGCAGCAAACATCTTGAACTTCTTTTTTTTGGCCTAGGGAAGGAGTTGGTGTAGACAGTGGATTTGAAAATGCAATCAAGTTCAGGGTGTAGAGCAAACAGTATGATAATGTATATGTATACTCATAATATCCTAACCAGAAAATGATTTTAAAATTTACTTACTGTGCAGTCTAGTATCATGTTGGCCAAATCTAGATTCATAGATTATTTTTTTTTCACCTTTATATTTCTGTTGTTTTTACTTGCAACTAAATTTAATCTTGTGCAGCACGTAATATGTCACTCTGTTCCCACATGAATTTAGGATAAAAATACTATTTTCCATATATCTGCCTAGCTTTTCTCTAGCGAAAAATAGTTAGGGTATTGTGTTGCTGCCATATAATTTTAACTGTATTACAATTTTGGCATTTGTTGAATTAATCCCTCACATACTTACTCAAAATAAAAATGTTATTTATATAAGTTACTGACATTATAAAATAAAGCTTTTAAAATTATATTTCTGCATATATATGTTTATGTAGGAAGAAGACCAAGATCAGGATGCCACAGGTGGAAAGAATTTTATTAGTCGGACATTTCTTTCTCATTCCCAAATTACTGCTTTGTCAGAACAAAATAAGGAAGAAGTTCAAAAGTAAGAGGCAATGATAATAATTCTAGAACCAATATAATAACGAAATAGAAATTATAGACTATTTGTTAGATTTCTTTTGTGGTAGTTACATCATTAGTCTTTAGGGGTTTTTTTACTTTATTTCCTATATCTTTTGATTTTACTTTGACTTCTTTCCTCCCACCCCTCCCCTTGTATGTCATGTTTATATGGTTTCTGAGTTTGCAATAGTATTAAATATGCTGTAAATGAAATACTAAGATGTAAATAAGAACAGGCAAATACTGAGCTTTTTTTATAAGTCTCACTTGGTAACTTTTTTGCTAAACCTGTAAGATTTTGTACTCTTAAGTTAGAGTTACTGAAAAATCAGAAAGGTCTGAGAAGTTCAGGAAGAAATGGAAAGCTGAAGAAGGTATTCCTGGGTAGCCTTTATGGTGCACTGGGGAAATTGAAGGCAGACAAAGACTTTTGATGTACGCCCATCTTGTCCTTTCTGTAGCAACATTCCCCTTTGTTATTAGTGTTTAATAGCGGCTAAATTTAGGAGGCCAGGAGTTCAACCTGAGACTGCAGGCTTGTATCTTAAGGATGGGGCTTTTCAAAAGTTTCCGAATTATTTAGGGGGACTTGTGTCCTCTAGCAAATTCTTAGTGAATTGAAAGTAAATGGGCTGGTCCACTCGACTAGGTTAGAGGGGGGGATAAAAAATTGAACCTTATCCCTCTGAGTAGATAAACTATTTATTAGAGATTATAATATTATTCATTATATATATTCTGTTTCTCGTGTTTTTCACTGTTCTGAGAAAAAGTTCTTTCTGGGATACTTTTTAAAGTAAAACTGGAAAGAAAATTTGTTCCCAACAGATCATAATAATTGTTTAAAAACCTCTCATTTACTTTTTTCACTTGCATGATAGGCCTCTTATTTTAGAAGAGACTGAAACATACAACTTGAGACTAAAATGCGCTTAATGATGCAATTTATTGTGAAACTTTCTCATTAAGATTAAAAAGAAAAATATTGAAAGTTTGTACATTTCTTCTTAGTCTCAACTGATCACATATGTGTATATATGCACACTGGAATAAGCGGAACGTAAAGTGTATACTTCATCTGACTGAAAAGAGGATAGTTACAGGGCACTTTATGGACTCTAAGCAGCTTAGCAGCAGCACTGAAATTTTGTTAGTTTACCACAGTGCATCATGTCTATACATAAAAGCGGTTTGAAGGCCATAGCTAAGGTTAGAATATCAGAATAGATCTGATTCAGTGTAAGAATTTTGATAACCTGCATTTGTATCTATCATGGAGTTTTATACTGCTGTCCATCTCTGTAGTACTTGAGCACCTTCCATGAAGGAGGAGATAGCAATCAGAGTAACTAGGGAATCTAAATGACCCATCATTTCCCAATCATTTATAGACACTGTTGTCAGTAACATGCCTTACGGAATATTGAAAAAATGAGTACTGGCATTGTTAGCGGCATCAGAGAAAAATCTAAATCCCTGAGAAGCTCTGATTATGAAAACACAGAGTTGGCAGGAGCTTCAGAGAGGATATGGACTGTTTCAAACCTTGGAAAGTTCAGCTGGCCATGTTCCACTTCTATTTCAGTACACAGTTAAGTGTTTTTAACCGGCTTGCATTCGTGCAGCCGTACTAATTTGTCATGCAAGAACAAAGGAATACATGTTTTAAAACTGATTGGATTATGTGGTTTACTTTGTTAGCCGTTGAGGCTTTAATAAAAGAAAAACCCAACAACAAAAACCAACAGCTCATCTTATTTAACAGTGTATCTCTACTGGCTTGATGTAAACCCTGAAAATTTTCTGCCTATCAGTAGGTCTGAGATTAAAGCCCTTCTTAGGAAGGAATGGGAGCACGCACATACGAAGACTTCGCTTTCTTACAGGGGAAAATAGTGATGACAACTAGCATTTGCATTGTCTGGTATAGTTAGAAGCCAAGGACTGCTTTAATATAAAACTTAACTACCTGAGACATAGCTGAATTTATACTGGCAGAACTGCAAACTGAAGTTCTAGCCCTGATGCCTTTTCTTCGCCTGGAAAAATGTACACAGTTATTATGAAAGACATAACTAATTCTATGTTTGGATGGAGTAAACATAAATGTGTCAGCAGCAGCATGGTCTCCTACAAGAGAGTGTATTTTTTTCATTAATTTTTTAATTTAAAGCAAGTGGAAGAATTTCCACAGTGTGCCAGTAAAATAGGATGAGGCTCTTAAATGTCTTGACTATTATGAAAGTGGAATTTAAACCCCAAAATATTTTATATCCTTTCAATAATTATATATTATTTACATTCATTTTCAAAAGTAATTTTTCTTTGGAGGTGACATAGAAAATAATCTTGAAAGGGAAGCAAAATCCTTTTAGTGTATTGTAAAAGTATCTCAGTCTGAGGGAAATAGTGGTAGCCAAAAGTGGAGACTTCCATTTCACCTTACAACCTCCTTCTTGAACAAATTGATTTTTCTCTGGGATTTTCAGTATATTTCTTTTAGGGCTTTGTAGTGTTCTTATTTTTGTTATTTCATTAGTCATATCTTAACATTTAGTGTTTGTTGAAACCTATACGTGTTGGGTTTTTCAGTTGATATGTCCTCTGATCATTAATGTTGATATCTAGAAATTGATGTGGCTAAGTTCCAGGAAGATATACACATACATACAATAACAATCTATATTATAGATATAATTATAAGCAGATGAAGTTAAACTTTGGAATCTGTAATTTATTTTAAAATTTCATTATTTTAATCTGCAATTTCTTCTAGAAGCCTGAAAGAATTTCTGAATTTTAGACATTTAAATACATCTTTGAAAGAAGCTATTTTGCTGGATTATTATACTGCGGGTTTTTGGTGGGCTAAAGAAATGAACTTCAGCCTTATACAGCTCTCAGGATTCATGGATCTGTTAAATGTCCTGTTGGAGAACCTCATTGGTAAGTATAATTAAAAACTGTAAAAATCTGAAGTGGAAGGCAAGAATATTTTCCAGTCATTTTAATGAAGCAATATTTATTACAAGTAATTGTAAAATTATTTATTTTCCCCTTGAATGTTGGCATGTTATACTGGTACCTGAAAATAACTCTTATTGGCAGTTATTAAACTTTTCTTAAAGATAAATGTAGTCTTTTTAGCAGAATATCACTAATTATTTGCTTGTACAGTAAGTAGTACAAAAACACCACGTCCTAAAGAGACCTCATCTTTGCTATGGTAAAATAAATAATAATTACAGTAGAGTAACAGCAAAGAGCTCCTAAATTCCAATTCCAGCTGTCTCGGTGACTGACTCACTGTAGCCTTGGGCACGTTTCTCTGCTGTTTGAGGTATTCAGTACATCCTGTAGCATTACAGCAGGTGAATTACATTTATTTTATCCTTGGAGGTCAACTCTAAGGCAGATTTCTATATGGCAAATGCTGTACTTCTGGCACAAAATATATTGGTTAACTAAAAACTGGTGAAGGAAGTAAACTGGCATCACTGCTGAGGATGAAAAATGACAATGAAAGGACTGTAGCTCTTTTGACTACGAAGAAATTTGCAACAAAGCGTGTAGCTTGCATCTAGTGGGAACAGAATAGCCAGAAAAATTCATAGCAGTGTCCTCTAAAACCCGTTTTCCAGAGATCACAATGCTTACTTAACATTCATTTTGAAGGTGGTTATGTTGAGAAAACTCCATCCCACAGGAAGAGTGAAAGGACTCAGCAGTTCCGTTCGAAGAGATGAATATTTAAAATCAAACTCATAATAGTTATTATACTCTTTTATTGTAATTTAATTCAAGAGACTTTCTGACTTGGAATTTTGACAGGATATGTACGTGCTTTATGATCATTGGAATTCCAGTTGTCCTTCCTGTCTCCAGTGAGAAAGCATCTTAACATATGCTAACTAGATTAATATAACAATGGAGAAGAATGGAAACGTGTCAGAAATTAGTTTTATGAGACTGTATGTAATACATGTGTACCAGACAAGCTGGTAGCATAACCGATTATTAAAGCTGACTGACATTTTTCAGGAATGTGATCTCAGTTGCATAAAACTTTGCCAGACTTTAACTCTTTAAACAGAAATTTTCCATAGCAATGTCTCTGATTAATTTTTTATATAAGATTATGACTAAAACAGTTCAATGGGCTTGCAGACAGAGGCGGGGGGAGAAAAGTATTATTTTTGTCCCTTTTTTTTTTTTCTTTAGAACTTCAATACCTTTATGCTTTGAAATAAAGACATAATGTTTAGCAAGCAAATGTTGTGAATTTACTTTTTGCTGTCCTGTGAAAATCCATTCAGATTTGCTAAGATACATGGCTTTTAGGGAAACAAAATGAAGTTTGTAAATGTTTACAGGAGATTTTTTATATTTTCTTCACAGCTAAGTTCCCTGAATAACTCATCTTAGAAAGTACAGCCCAGGGCTGATATGAATTTTGTAATTACTGTTCTCAGTTGGTGCAACTTACAAGACAAAACATTTCAGCTATGGGCAAAATCCTGATGTTTTCTATGTTAATGACCTTTTTTGCTTTTCCCTCTCTACACCGGACCTGAGTGGTCTGAAATGTTAAGCTGATTTGACCATAATAACAAGAATAGAATGGATTTAGAGAAGGGAGGTAGTGGAAACTCATTTGAGGCTGGTAAAAAAAGAGGGAAAAACTGAGGTTTGGAAACTGGAGGCTTTGGTCGACTGGGAGCTGGAGTTACTTACATCATCTATACATTGAGGGTAAAGTGCTACCTACCTCAGAAGGACTGCGAGAGCCTTCCTGAGACAGATAGCTGGGGCTGAAACTCAGGTGTACGAAGGAAAGAGAAAATTTGGACTAGCTGGTGACAGACCTGGGCCTCAGTGTTCTGACTTCTCAGAATCTTGTTATATGGCTTCACTTCTTTACTAACTGGTATTTCCAGTTCTGTTACTCTTTCTCATTTCCCATGGCTTCTATTGGTAAATTTTTCAGGGGGTTGCTTGCCGTAGCATTAAAGGGCAAAACTAGACCAGAATCTTGTAAGTATTTTAATTTGTTTTCTGTACAAGGAATCAAGAAGCAGATCAGAATAGACTTAATACGGGAAATAAGTCTGTTTCACCACTGGTGGGTATTTCCCCATTTTCTACTCTAGATATTTTTAGACTTAAAAAAAAAACCAAACCAGGTAAATTGTATTCAAAACTTTATTTTTTTTTTTTAAACTCCACCATGGTTCTAGTGGTGGGACACACTGTACACAAATCAGAAAGATGAATCCTTTCTTTTTAAAGGTTCAGCAAGCTGATATATTTCAGATTTTCCTCTTTATAAAGACAGTTAACAAACGGAATTTAAATTTTAATTCAAAGCTGTTTGGCCTTTGGTTTTGACTTCCAGGGTAAAAATGTAAAGTCATTACCTATTTTGGGGGGTGTGCAAAGATGTCTCCAAGTTTGAGGATACATGCAGAGTATTATGCATATTAATGTTTAATTATGACTGTAAGCACTTAAAAAAATTGATTACCCATTTTAATATCTGTTCCTGTATTAATGATTTATGTAAGATAAGCCATTAATATGGACAGGGTCAGAAGAACAATATTTTACAATACATAAAGTATAATTTATTTTAAAGATAAACATACTAAGCATCTTAAATTTACATACTATTCTGCCTGTGGTTACCTCTACGTAAGTAAAGAGGCCAGGCAGTAGTATCTTAAACACCCATTATTGTGATCCTTACATTATGAGGGTGGATTGGTGGTTTTGTGATGGAATTTTAATGCACATTTTATTGACAAGAATAATGGCAACAGATAAAAATGCATGACTGCTCTTGCTTTTTAAGTTTCTATGTGGCTCATAACTACTTAAACTTCAGGAAGTCTTGTAATTAAAATGGAAAAAAAAAGCACAAAACAAAAAACCAAAACCCCACCCTGTCTTATTTATATGTAGGTTTTGTTATTTGGGTCTACTTTGCAGACAAACATATGAGTTTAGGAGACAACTTAAAAGAACTTGGAAGAGCAATGGCTGGAGCAGGAGAAACTGATACAGAAAGCAGTGGTGACTTGAATTTCTTCAGCATCGAGCAAGCCAAAGCAGTCATTGATTATTTGAATATCAGGTATTTATTTCTACAAGATCTGTTCTTATTTGAATAATTTAACAGAGTGTAGAAACGGCTGATAGAGTAAGTTAACATTATTTAATTGGATATGTTAATACTGCACCTGCCAACATAAGTGCACACACCACATTTCAAAACATTAAAAAGAAGAGAGAGTATGCAAGTAGAAGTACAGATCTAGCTTCAGATGTCAAAACCCACTAAATACATTTAGACTAGAAGTTTATCAAATGTGAGATTATGCTGAAAAGCTTCCTTCTGGGCTTTGTTTCAGGTGATAAAAGCAAAGGGGGAGAGTGGGTGTATAGAGAATATTCTTGATTTTCTTTTAAAGCATTCTACTTTTACATTTCAGCTGAATAAAATCCTAGGTCTTGCCTATAACTTTAAGTATTTTTCTGGCCTTTACAGCTGTAGTGGACTTCTTAATACTTTACAGTATTAAGTCTATGGTCATATAAGAGTCATAAAAATGTTGCATTTCAAAATTAGCAGAAGTTCAGTATTTACATGAAAAGATTTTGTGACAGGTCTCAGCTTTTAAACAGTCACGGAAAGGGATACAAACAGCAGTAATTCAATTATGAATCTGAGGAGGGGAAAACAGAAAGGATCTGATAGCAGCCAATCATACCTCTCCATGTAAAGTCTTAACTATACAGTAATGTATACAGACCTTTCTTCACTGAAATAACATAGTTAAAACAGTGGCTATACTCATCTATCTCTGACTCCACTACATGATAGATGGAATGTTTCTCAAGCTGTTGTCACCCATGAATGTTGGGGATACGGAGATGGCAAATTGGAAAGGTACTATTGTTATTTATGCTCTTACACTGTACTACATCTGTAGCCCTTCAGCCAACTTTTTGACCTGAGCAGTGGTTAGAGTGAGGTTTTATGGTATATGAGGTTTTATGGGCATAAAAAGTGAGGTCATGACTGCTAGGAAATCTTTAACATGTCAGAAAGGTTCTTTTTGACTGTTATCCTGGTTGCAGGAAAGTATTTGCTCTTGAAGATGAACAAAAATAGTAGAATGTCTAATAGCCTTCCAGTTTAGGGAAGTTTAGTTTTAGATTTAAACCCATCACAGGCAATTTCTTACAGTTGGGCTATGTCTCTTTCTCCTGCTCTCTGATTTTTTTCTTTCTTTTTTTGGGTGGAGTTTTTTTTTCATGGAAATTATAAAAAACTTCAGGTTCTTCCTGTATGAAATGAGAACATCTCTTTAAATCTCAAATTTCTGTAGTCAAGGCAAACCAATGTCCTGCCAAGCACTAGCCATAAATTAAAAGGAAACTTGGCATTTAAGTTGTCTCACTCAACTTCTTTTACTTCTCCCTTCCTACCTGAGCGTTTTGTGTATTTATTTGGAACAAATTTTCTTTCCAAATATCACGTCTATAGGTCTTGCGTAAATTACTCATTCAAGGCTATCTTGTCCATGAAGTAGTTCCTACACAGTCACAATATTTTAGTTCAAGAGATTAGGTGCTCCATCCTACTATCACCAAAGTATTAACTGGGTGGGAATACAATCAAGCCACAAGGCTTTTGCAGCAGAATGGTACTTTTTCCACTGAATATGTAGATGTAAGCTCAAACTGCTCAATTTATTACAAGTATGTGCTGTTGCGAAGTCATGGATTTATACACATACTCTGCAATCTGCTATATGTGTCCAGTTCATACAATCAGTAATTTCAGTAATTTGAATATTTCTCTTCTAAATAAGAACTGAATCAGCACACTTATGTGGGGTGTACTTTGACCTTTATGACTCAAAAATAGATTGACTTAGCTTTATTGCAATTCAAATTAATGTATTACTTTAACATTTTTTTCTTGTTCTTCACTTTTTTTTGTTTTGCTTAATTTTAAATGATAGTCCTATAGCTTCTTTCTTATTTAAGGTAGTATGACATATTTTAGTTCAGATCACATTTTTACAGATGAGATATAAACCCAGGGGATAATAATGGAAGTGAGGACAAATACTTGACCACATTGGCAGCAGCTGTAATGACACCTTCAGGTTTGGCGAAAGGTGACAGTTATCATCTTTTTATCTTGTCTCCTTGGGCAAAGACACATCAACATAGGTCTTGACATTTTCTTTCAGGAAACAGTGGAGCTGGTGAAATATGGCATTGTTAATCACCTTCAGATTCTCATATGACATCATAAGAGAGGTCTATTCTTAATCATACTTGCATGGATAAAATTTTAATTGAGTAATTACTGAAGACATTTTTATAGATCTTTTTTTTATTTGTCCACAACAAACAAAAGCATTTATATAATGTCTGAGAGAAGAAAGAAAACTACACTATTGTTTCAAAATAAATTCTGATGTATAATTTACATGACTTGATTTAAAGAGTGTTAAATGGAGGAATTCTTTCCTTGATGCAGGATTAAGGGTGTCAGGTTGCACAGAGTTCTGTTTAAAAATAAATTAATTAAATTCAGAATTGCTTAAAGTGCTAACTTGTATTTTGGGGAATATTATAAATTATCTATAACTGCAACATAGTCCATAAGAAATATTGTAACACATTTAGATGGAAAGAACTGATTTTTAGGTGCTGTAAATCTGGCTCATTTCCAAGGCACTTTGGAATATGAAGTTCTGACAGTGCAGTTTGAAAAATATATATCTTATTTCTTGTGTATCTGTCATGTTCATTAAATTATTTTTTTTTCTGTTTCAAATAATCCCTGTTAGAATTTTACCAAATGATAGGTGTGTATGTGAGGAGGCAAGTGTATTGTCATAAACTGGTGTGAGTCATTTCCAGGTTAAGTCCTGGAGTCTGCTTAAACATAATTCTTATATCTCCACTGAATCATGGCAGGAATTCTTTGGTGAAGAAGTGTGATAAAAATGTACTGCAAATGAAATGGCAAATATTGTAACAGCTTAATTCATTGCCTGCGTTGTTTGGAGTGAGAGCGCTTGTAGTTTATGGTAGCCAAATTTCTTTTGCAAGTTGGTAATTTTTTTCTTTTTTTAACTAATGGTAATTGAATGACTGAATTAAGTGTAACTGTAGAATAAAACTTTTATATGGCACATAGAACCACATGTTTGATGAGGCTGCAGTAATACTTCTCAACAAATTAGGAAATGTACATATGGGCAAAAATGTCAGTGCCCATTTGGGAAAATGCATTTGAAAGTTTCACAGACACATTTGACTAACTACTGGAAGATGTACTGTTGTCTTTTAAGAGAGGCAGACCATGCCACCATTTTATTCTTCTAATTCCAAGCTGCTTTTATGGGTTAGAAGAACCACTGATGTGCATTAGAAGGCACTTTCAGTGCTGAAATTAAAGCAAGTCATCTCTGGTTTGCGGTATTTCGTGGAACCTCTTGTACTGTGGCATGTGGCATCATGTAAACACTGATGGTGACTGAGGGAAGGACAGTCAGTTAAAATAGTGTGTACTGAGCACTGACTCACACAGCTGGCTTTTCTGTTACTTGCCAGAGCCAGGATTGCATTTCAGATACCTGTGCCTCACAACAGCAGCTTCTCACTTTGCAATGCAGCTGGCTGGTTGAGCCCTTCTGCCAGCCATATGGGGATGTGAGGCTGCTGGGTGAGAGAAAAGCTTCGGTGCTGTAGGGCAGCCATCCAGGGTGGCACCTGCAGTGGCTGGCTCCCTGTGAGGCTTAGGGAGCACCATGTGTCAAGGAGCAGCCCGTGCTGGTTTGTGTGGCCAGGCGCTGGTATTGTAACCATGCTTCCACTGTATTAGCATTTTATTCTGCTGCTAGTAGCAGTGTCTTTAGCATTAGCTAGATAATGGTATCTGTTGGGTATACTAGTTACTTTCATAGACCCATAGAAAAGTTGAGGTTGGAACGGCCATCTAGTTCTGGAGGCCATCTAGTTCAAAGCCCTCTTCACATCAGGCCTCAGTATTGCAGCTGTGGCCTTGCCAGTGCCAAGCAAAGAGGCATTGCTGTCCCAGTTGATGGCTCTTTTAAGTAAGGAACCTCTATTCTGTCCTTAGTTGGAAAGCACAGGAACCAGTTGCAACTATACCCTTCAAATATTGCTGTGTCTTTCATGGGTACATCAGACTGGGAGCGATAAACTCTTGTAATCATTCTTCAACCTAGACTTGTTATGAAATCACAGAGCTGTGTTTTAAATCATATGTCAAAATGACATGGCAGAAGCCAGAAGTTCTGTATTGTGATTTTAAGATAACAAGTAATTGTAACAGATGGGCTGTGAAACACCAAACCTTTGATTAAACAAATGCAATATCATTGATCATTAGGAAAGGGAACAGGAAAAATTATTTAAAACATGTGAAAAAGAAAGGTGTGTACGTTTTAGGGAAGATAAATATTTTAGGGCATTGACGAATTCTACTTAAAGTTACTTTTGTTGTAATGCACAAAACTCCAGCCTGTCAGTCTAGTTCTTTAGTTTTAATTTGAGGAAATACTATGGTGATTTTGCAACCTGACCTTGAGAGAATAAATGCTTCCATTCTTTATTGTTTTGGTGTTTCAAGATCAACTTGATACCCAGACTGGCAGTCCATCCCAGAAGCTGAAAGCTGATTTGGCTTTGTTTATTACTTTTTTCAGAGTAGAACTGTCTTCTCAGAGTTCAATTTCATAATGACAAAGTGGATGTATTTTGAAGAATCTTTCTATATTTTTTATGGCCATATGATAGTAAATGCTGTAAATTAAATATTCTGCATTTTGTACTTGAGGTCAAACAACCAATTTTTAATAAAAATTGTAGTATTACCATGCTGGAGAGTAACTTTTCATTTAACAGAATTTTTAATATTATTACCTTTCCAAAGATTTACAGCTGTAATAGTACTATATTCTCTTTTGTTTTCCAGCTTATTTAAACACTATAAATTATATGAATACCTCTTCCATAGTCCAAGAGAAGAACTTGTGACAAGTAATGAGGTAAGTCATTTATATAGATGGAACTCATTATACAGAGTTATTTAATGAATGCACTGTAGCATATGTTTTATATTGCTCAAAGCAACTTCATGTCAACGTTGCTGTATTGCTAGCATAAAATGGCTGATTAAAGAATACAAGTTAGATGTTTTGATCCTTATAGTCGGAATTAATTTTGGATTTCAAAAAAGTGTAAATGCATTGCTTGGTTAAGATGTTAGTTGTGTTAAATCAGGAATACTTTTGTGTATGTATTTATAAGTTGATGCATGTAATTTCAATTAGCAATGCTTGAGTCTGACTTTCAAAATCAGCAATCAAAACCAGAAAAGGTTGTGTTCCAAGCCTAGTCTGACCACAGTCCTAATATTTATGTACGCATGTGTATGGAAAGTGTTTCCTTTCTCCAGCAGTTAATTATACCGACTGCAAGAAAACAAGCTAGCTAGACACTCAGCATATTGAAAGTGTTCAATTAATAATAGTGAAATGGTTGACTGTAAACTTTGTCATGTGAACTTATATGTGAAAAAATACATAGGAACATGCATTGATGCAGGATGTGGTCTTCAATCAAATGGACAGATTCAATTCATCAAATAAACCTTTCTTTAGCCTGACTCTGCATTTTGAGGGTATATGTTAAAATACATTGATAAGGATTTACATTTATAATTTATATTAGGAGACAACTGGTTGCTCAGAGGGGCATGCTACTAGAATTTTTTTGATGGCACTTATATTTTAGTTTATCAGTACACAGTGAAGTTAAAATTAATCCACTGGAAAATTTTCTTCACACTTTCAAGCAGGTGATGTAAATGATGTTTCATTTTATCATCAAATGATAATTTTTTTCTGTGTTATTTTAAATAACTATATTATAAAAAAGGACTTTCCTTGATATGGATGCAAATATTTGGAAATTATTTTCATAATTTGTAAGATGGTTTATGATTCCAACTGTGATGAAATCAGTGACAAAGCTGTCATTATATAAGAAGAGCAGGACTTCAGCGTTACTCCATTAGGGTTATTTTTTTTTTAGATTAGCTAATCAGATCAATGGCTGGTTAGCACTTTCTAATTGGCAAAATTATTTTTAATAAGGTTTTGATTAAGTGATTTCTTGTGTAAATTGAAGTAATGCATCTTATCAGTTGTAGACTAGCTTAAATGAAATGTCTTTGTGTTTTCTTAAAACCCATTTCTGGGTGGCTGAGGTCGGTGTACACTGTCCCAGCCACAGAAGAATGTTTACTCTGCGCAGTCTGCTGGGGAGAACCACCTCTGCTGAAGGTACCACCTCTACTAGGAATGGCAGAAATGTGTTTCTTTGAATTATTTTGGTGACAATCCATCAAAATAACAAGTGCAATCTACAGTTATGAAAATCCTCATGACAATTTTTAGTCTTTTATGGCCTTTTCTGATCTATGCAACAGTTCAGTTTTATCCATTTTGTATTCTGAGTTACATGGCAGAAAGTCTTTAATTTGTCCAGCCACACTGCAGTCCCAAGAAAATCAATAATCATATTCCAGTAGAGTTTATTCTGATAGGGTGATGCATTGTTCTCCAATAAGTAACAGTTTAAGGCATTGAAGCTACACATACAAATTTATGGCATTATTTGCATTTGCTTTATGGGTTAAAATGTGATGGGAGGTGAACCCAACATAGACTTCAAGTTCTTTTGCTGCAACTTTATAATATTTAGAAATTCTTATCCATAAAGGAAAGCATTACCTTCTATGTTTGCAGTCCCTTAGAGTATCAGCTGAAACCCTGATGAGTTAGTGGGGCTGGTGTGGTTTGGTGGGGTCAGCTATGGCAGGAGCGTGCCTGGAATCGCATGCTCTGCAGTGCATCTGCTCAGGGAACAGAAGTAGGCAGGAGATCAGCTGGGAAATCTGCGTGGTGTAAGTAGGTGATAAGTCTGTGCTGAAAGGCTGACGGCTGTTTTGCTATGTAGATCAATATCTTGCCTAAAAAAAAGGAAAAAAGCCCATGCAGGCACACCATGGTCCTCAGCTGGATGTGATCCTTACTCTAAGCCGAGTGCTGCTAATGTCTAAAAGTTTTCTTTTAGCTCCAGCAATAAAAGTCTGTCCTTTTGGAATAGGAGACTGTAACTTGTTATGGTCAGATTTGTCTGACCGTTTTGACCATTTTTCAAAGAACCATGGTTTTCCAAGACCTTAATTACAGTATTATCTCCTTTTGCAAGTAAAGGCTTTGAGGCAAGTCAGTGAAATGACTTGCTTTAACTGAAATTATTTCCTTCAACTGAAATGGCTTACTTTAGCTCAGGGAGTAAATTTGTGCTGTGTGTGCCAAAAGTAGTACCTACAGAATAAAAGTCTAATGAGAAGATCTGCTTCTTTAAAAGAGATGCAGCTTCAACAAATAATAGCAGTACTCTATGTTGTAATGGATACATTTTTAGAGAAAACACGGTATGTGTTTTCCAGAGAAATTTTACTGTGATGGATTGTAAACTCATTGGATTTTATTTTTTCTCTCACACAGGCAATTATAACGGTGTTCTCAATCAGGTTTCCTTTTTGATCTTTCACTGCAGTAATTTCCAAGTGACCCTGTCATTTCCTGTGTAGAATAAAATCAGACAAGAAAAGGGAAATGACTCAAAACTCAAATTATGCATGCGATATCTGTGGCCATGCCACTTAACAAAATTTAAGTTACTGAAATGTGGCAGGTAATTAGTGGAGCTTCACAGTCTGATTAATATTCTGTGTTTGATGCAGCTAGCGTAATAGAACCACCTTTGTAAAATACAGACAGTATTTAAGTCTTAAAAAAAAAGTAACAAATGGCTATGTAATTTAAATATATTTTTACATTGGCTGAAACCTTTAAACCAGACTGCCTGGGGTGATCATATTGCCTATGAAAAAAAAAAGGTTAAAATTGAAAGACATGAGTGCTTGGTTAGATGATAAAACACATATCGCACATCTAACCTACTTTGGCAGTAGTTAAAATTTAAAACTTGCCTTTTTAGCTATCAAACCACTTACTTCTCCTTCATTCCAGATCTACAAAGGCCTATATATTATGTATGCATGAATATCTGTTAGAAAACAAGATGGTACAAGGAATTGCTGAGAAGTGTTAAGATTGCCAAGTAAATTCATTGTTGGGTTTTTTGGTTTTTTGGTTGGTTTTGTTGGGGTTTTTTTTGTTACTGTTATGAGCAGTTCCCCACATATAGAATGATTACAGAAGAAGCAGTACTTTAGCTGTTCTGTGGCTGTGATCCAAAATAAAATGCATGTAGCGCTAATGTACCAGAGCTCTTCAGGAATATTGTTGTTATAGATACTGTTTTTAACTTTTGCCCATTCTGGAGGTTTTACTCTCTAGCTGTGAGTTAGTATACCTATATTAGCTTGCAGTTTTAAAGAGCAAAAGGCGTATAGACTAAATCTTGATGTGCAGAGATTCAATGAAGCAATTTCTATTAGCGTGTCACAACTTATAACAAAGGTTTAAATTGTTAATACGTGTATTATGTAGAAGACTTTCTTTTTCTGCTTCTATGTTAATTCATTTTTGCTTTGATAGGATGAGGTATTGCAGCACATCTTGTATTTTTTTCTCACATTTACAAATTGTACTTTATACTGCAGTTCATGTTTTTGCTGCTCTCTGTTGTGTATTTTTGGATGGAATGAGACTAAGGTCTTTTGGGATTATGTCTGCTTTGAAACATTTCCTAATAAAAATAATGTGGTTGGTAAATCTAGTTTTATTCCTAGTTGCTTTAGCCAGCCTGACGGAGTAATCTGCTCTTTTATGGCCCAGATGACTAGCTAAGTTTGACTTCTTGAAATAGTAGTGTACAATGTAATTTTCTTTAGAGATGTCATAGTGGGTCAGGTTGCAATAAAAATATCGAAGATTAAGTTTAATGGCAGTGCAGAATCAGTATTATAGCAGTTACTAGATATCATCCTCTGTACTTAAGAGTTCCAAAACTGTTTCCATTAATGCCTTCTTTCCATGTACTCCTTACTTTCTGAAACATTAAGCTTTCAGACTATGTCTGGTCTTCATCCAATTGTGGGTTGGTTTGGTTTCTGGTTTTTTTCTTTTTTTTGAAAGTTTGAACAAAATCCCTTCTGTGTTTGAATATAAGAGGGTTGTTAGGAAGAATATATTATTTGAGGGCTAATAAAGCTTTTTTTTCTGATGGCAAAAGCCCTGAAGTCTGGGACTTGACTTTGATATGTAATCCTCATTATGTGTTGCATATTTAGATTGGTTAATCAATCATGTTTAAACAAATTTGCTCAATGATTTCTCAAGAACTGTGTTTTAAAGATGTATGAAACCAGAATATTTCCATAAGCATATGAGTTCACACTAGAGAGCCTCATTCCCCAGCTAATGGAGTGCATGTTCTTCAAAGCTTGGAGGTTTCAGATATTTGTAATGCTTAAAAACCACTGAGTCGATTTTCTGTAGCTTTGTTTTGTAAATTTCACCATGGCAAAAACATTAAGACTACTTTGAAGGAAATAAGAGCATAGGACTGGAAGGGTCCTTGTTAGTTGTCAGCTCTAGTGCTATTTTCTCATAGGAAAACATACAAAATCCTCTTCAGAAACTTGTCAAACTCTGGCTTGCTCTTCCAGTCAGAAAGCTGCCCTAGTGCCTGGTTTCTGTAATGGTTATGAAACTTCTAGTTTCCAGTCTAAGTGTATTCATGACAAGCTTATGTGCATTTCTCCTTGTAACAATTTGTGCCAGCACTGACTTTTAGTTCTTGTTCCATCCCCAGTGTTTATTTTTCTAGTGTATAAAGAGACAGCGATCTTACTGTGAGCCTTCATTTAGCTAAACTAGAAAAGCCAGCCTTCTCTAATCTTTGCTTTTAAGGTAGGCTTTTGATGCATGCATTCTTACATTCTTAAGGTAGGCTTTTGATGCATTCATTCTTACATTCATACCAGCCTCTAGTCGTGCTGTTGGCCTTTTTCTCCAATTGTTCCACTTTAAATCACCTTTGTTTGAACACAAGTGAACAAACTGACATAATATTGTTCCTGAGATAAAAGCAAGGCCTTGTACAGTATCAGTAGTGCTTTCTTTTTCTCAGCTTGGAATAGCCTACATGGTAGGTCCTAGAATCACATTTTATACCTGTATCATATGGCGCTCTCGTTGTAGGTCTGCTATTCTGGTTCTCCTTTATTACTGTATTTTCCAGCTGAGGTACTGCCAGTGCACAGCAGCTTTTTAAAAAAATTATGTTCCTACAATGTCACCTTACAATTTGTCATTGAATACAGAAATGAATAGTCTCCAAGGTCATTTGGTCCCATCTGTATTATATTCTTGTCCTCACATGGATTGTTCATGTCTCTCACATTTCTTTTGTCTAGAAAATCAGTTATCTTATTAAATAAACTATGAAATTAGTCTGGCATCATGCATCTTTGATAAAACGATGTTGTGTTATATCCCATTTTTCTTTAATTTCCATGTCCTTATTTATTTTTTTCTTCAAAATGTATTCCTCAAGCCTTTACTGCTAAGCAGATCAAAACTACAGCTTCAGGAGTAGGTTCATTATTTTACGATTATGAATGTTTAAAACTAGCAAACTGGTACTTGGTCTTTTGATGTCTGTGGGGAAATTTTTGATGTCCGTTACAGAAGTATGTAGTACCTAAGACCAGATTACTGAAGTAACCAGCTGGAGAGCCAGTCAGTTTTGTGACAAAAATCACTGATATCCAGTCTTTTGATCTTGAAGCTTGCTATGGCTATAGCTAGAGAGACCTTGAAGAACTTGTGATTATTCTGAACTAAAAGTGGAGTCTGTTGGAATTGTATGCAGTTTTTTAATTCTTGCAATTTTTTAAGCATATCTAGGACAGTAGAAACCACCCTTTTCAAAGATTGTCTTTGGTATATTCATTTGCCTGTAGTGGACATATACTGATCTTTAACAGTTACATTTCCACGTAGGTTACATGTTAATAGTCTTCTACGGCGATTTTAACGTTACTGAGTTTTGGTAGTTGAGCTGTGCTGCCCTGACAGCCAGTGGGGGCTCCAAAGAGTTAGTGGAATTCATAAGCCACTGCTGAGTACTTTTTACAAATCCTGCTTTAGAGAATGATCGACAAAATGTTTTTAAAATTATTTTCTAAGGAAACATCAAATATAAAACAAACCTGCTTTTTAATTCAGTAACATGCATGAAGTCATGAAAGTAGAAGTTCAGGCAGGATAAATGCCAAATAGCTGACATAGGCTATGCCTTCAGTATGCTGAGCACTATGGTTCTGACCCAGCCAGCATTTAAACAAGCACCTTTTTTTAAGCACATGGGAACTTGTATTTCAATGGACCTATTCACATACAGAAGTTAAACTGAGAAGTGACTTAGGTCACATTGCTCAGCACCCTGGAGGATGAAAAGCTAAAGATACTACAGGAAAAAAAACCCAAACCAAACCAAACAAACAAAAAACCATTTTGAAGCTCATTGTAATTTCTTATTTCAGTTGTACAGTTGACAAAGCATCACAGTTTTTGACATATTTTAATGTTAGAGAAAGAGGAAAAAACTTGAATTGCTGGCAGTAGAACATTTCTAGAACTGTGCAGGAACTAATATATACACAGATGTGCTCTTTGAGTTATTTATTTAGAAAGTGGCTTGATTTCTGTATATGTGTGTGTGTAAACATAGTTCTGGTAACAGCAGTAATGGCTTATTTGCTTGCTGGAATGCAGGTCAACTAGGAATTGTAAGGCTTTGACTACAAGAACAGACAGTACATTAATGGCAGCATCTTTCTGCTATTCATCAGAATGTTGTAAGATCCAAATGACTAAGTGCTATATCAGAAGGCTATTGTACATGTTTAAAAATATTAATCAATATATAAATATAGACAATGAGATTGGCAGGCATGTATTGACTTCAGGAAATTGTAAAGTAGCTGAAGGTAGAATATTAGGCTATGAATTTTGTTTCACTTTTCTAATATTCCTGAATAGCTTACTCTGTTGATGCCCTCTGGGAGCTGTTCTTGTTTTACTTGGCCAGCATAAAACAGAATAATTGGAGCTGAGCAAAGATCAGTAATTTTATTTTGTAGAAGATTTTGAGATTTTTGCAGCTTGATTTAATTCCAGTTTAAACAAAACAAAACAAAAACCCAACAACAAAAGAAAACCTCTAACAGAATTGCTATTCTTACATGTCTATGTTTAAGTTCCCTCACACCAATGCAGTGCTCCTGAAGACCATTTCAGGCTCTGTCCTGGCACCATACAGTGTACTTGGCTCTTCTGGAGCAAGGTCCACATGATTCCAGGGTCTGCAACGTGCCCTCAGTTGTCCATAATGCATGTTGTTGGGGAGCCAGGAATCTAGAAAACAGGTTGCTAGGTCAGCCAGCATGACAAACTGTCGAAAGAGCTTTGTGTTATAAGTAAGCTGGGGAGAAACAGGTAGGCTGCTGCTGGCACATTGTTAAAAAATAATATGCGCAAACTAAGTTTTAGGTAGTTCAAATAATATAATTTGTAAGGAATCTGCAAAAAAATAACAAAACAAAACAAAACACGTTTTACTTGAGTTAAGCCAGTGCATTATGTGTGCAGCAAAACAATACTATTTTCAGCGTTAAACTCTTCCATGCGTGGATCAAGGAGTTATTCAGGAAGGTACTGTGTTTCATTTATAATATGCTGGATCAAATTTAGCTGTTTGTTAGACATAGTGGCTATTGCTTTGCCAGACCAATTGCCCTATTTCCAAAATTTCCAGCTTTATTTTTATCGATTGGCAGGCAGACATCCATGAACTTACTCTGCAGTGGACAACTGTTTTTATACCCCCTACCTTTATCTGCAGCTTTTCATCATCTTGAAGATTAAACTGTATTCATAAAAGAATCTGTGGAATGGACAAGTCATGTGCTATTTCATGGGAATGTATCCCCACGAGTGAATATTTATGTATCAAGCTCATACATCTTGTGACCTTGTGTTATGAATAACATGTTGACCTTATTCATCTGAATAAACAGCGTGGCATTTCTTTACTGTGAAGATTTATAATCAGTAGACATTTTTATAAATTTTTATCCCTTTAGTTGGTGTTATGAGGACAAATGCATTCAAACTCTAAATAGACAAGTTTTGCAGTTCCTTTAAAGTCCCTTTCTAAAGTGCATCAGAAAGTTTGTTTGTTTTGTAATTTCACCTTGAATGTTATGACTTGTCATAAGTTACAGCATAAAGTATTTTTACTGAACATTGAATCTGATGTATTTGAATATTTAATTCATAAAACATTATTTTGATTTCCTATAAATATGCTATGTTCAGCAAAATGTAGTGTTACTAATTAGGAAGCTGAGTTTTATAGGATGCCTGATTGGTATGTGAGGTAACTTATACTGCTACTTAGGCTTACATTTAATAAACCTTTGCTAGGAAAATTGTTTAAATTTCAAAGAAAAGATAATAAATAAAATGAGGGCATAGAATATTAATGCGAGCTGTGCCTCTATTTTGTTAAAGCATTCAAAGTTAAATAGTGGTGGTCTGTTAACAATCTAGGACTATTTGGCAAGTCTCTTAACTTACTCAATAATCAAAACATAAAAGGACAATGGAAACTTTTCACAATAAAAGAAGGAGTTGAGTACAGAAACCAAACAAATTATTCTCTGCTTTTTCTTGGTAAGGAGGTGAACTTTATAGGAAGGGCAGCAAGCTCTGAGTTACAGTTGCCTTTTCCTGTCTTTGTTATAAATTACATCTGTCTGTGAAGAATCCTCTCCAGTTATTTTGTGGTTCATGGGTACGGGGGAGGTGTGCGTGTCTATCTGGAATGGAGCAGACCTGGGGGGAGCCTTCTTTTAATTTTACTTGGGTTTTTTGTTGTGGTGGGTTTTTTTTTTTTTTCACTTAGGAAATGGCAATTTTTCGCATTAATTTGCCTTGCTTACTAAATATACAGCTGGATAAAATTCCTAAGATCCCAGCTGTACAAATAGAATATTAACAAAACAACTGTTTTCTTCAACATTTGTACTATTTATTATTTTAGCTTGCTAGACTTTTGGAAGACTTCGACACCATTTAGGTTCAGTGTAATCATTCAAAGTGGTTTTATTACGGCTTAAACGTAGAAAACATTTGGTAAAGGGGCAGACTTTATCCAAAGCATAATGCTTGGTTCTTTCATGGGAGTCTGAATACGCTGCAACAATATTATGAAGCACCAAAAATATGGGAAAAAGCTGTCAAATGGTACTAGAAGAAGAGCCATATACTTGGGCTTAGTACGCTCTTCTTGTCCTCTTTTCTTCGTACCTAGTGAGCACCTAAGGCAAACAAGCTGAGGTAGCCCATATACAGCTAGGCAGATAGGAGAGAGAGGCCATTACCATGTTCCTATACTTTTTCTTTCACCATTTGTTCCTGAAGCAGTAGTCATTTACAGGTTGCTAGCAATAGAGCAGTGGAGGAAATTTTGTCCTTCCAGTCCCCTTCTTCAGTGTGGGCTGATGTCAGCTTCCACCAGCTCTAGCCCACTGATCTTTGCTACCTTTTGTTATTCGGTTTTAGGGAAGAAGTCCATCTGTAACTTTAATCAGCCTAAGCTAACCTCACGCTTTGTGAGTCTCCCTTAGATCCACTTCATTGCTTATGGAAGCTAAGACTTCATTATGTATTTCCAGCAATTGCGCTCAGAAAAACTACACTGAATAGGCAGACTATACTGCATCTCCTCAGGGTGGGCTTGAAAAGACAGCAGCTGGAGTCTTTTAGACTGTTTCATGAGTAAGACTATTATTTGATGTATTTTATGGTTTGGCTTCCCATTACACTGGTGAAAATCTGATAATGAAGTCATCCTTAGTTTCCTCTTGACCAACTTAAAACAGCTGAGGAGGAATATTTAATTGTTTATACCTAATGTTTCCTTTTTCTTATTTATGAGAGTGGGCAGAATCTTTAGCTTTTTAGGTGGTATTTGTATGAACTTTTTTGCATTTTTTTTTCAGACTGATTTCATCCTCAAATTTTCTCTTTGTCTCAGATTGCAAGACATAGGCCAGAGACCACAAAGGTTCTGCAGAGCTCCTTTGCAGATGGTGCTGTGACTAGGGTAGAGCCCAAAGAAACATGGATGTTTTCTGCTGAAATGCATCAGCATTGTGCTCTACATTTTTTATGATGAGTAGCCCTTTTTATGTTTTTGGTTGGTTCTACAAAAGCCAACAGTATTGTAAACTGTAAAAAACATAACTGCAGAAAATACTGTTATTGTCCTCAGCACAGAACATTTTGCATCAATTACACACTAATATATGTATCACTCTGTTTTCTTAGTGTTAGAATTCATGCTTGGTAAAAGTTTTGTTGTTTCTATTCTATTCAAATACTGTTACACAAGGAACAATATCTTCTGTGCCGTTGCGCTGTAGTTTGACTGTGCATATCAAATTTGGCTTGTTAATAAAGTCTAAGGAAATGTCATAGATTCCAAGTGATAAAGATGAATGTTGTGTGCTTCATTTATAGCAGACCATCCAAATATGGTCTCAGAGTTGTGAAAACATCCCATGCTTGAGAAGTTTTGAATTTTGGATTGATCAAGGCTGTGAGCAAGTTTCAGGCATGAACAGGCTGGAAATCAGGTCTCTATCTTTAGATTCACTGAATATTATGTGTTGTGGATAAATTGCAACCATTGGCAATGTGTGGAATGCTCTTGTTTAATAAATTGGAGGAGTGGTAGGAATGTTCTTTACAGAGTATTCTACTTTGGATATCTGCCCAACATTCTCTGAGTTTCTCTTACCATTCATTTTGTATTCATTGCACCCATTTATCATTTTCATCTTTGTCTGTTATACCTTTAGGACTCTTAATGATTTTCTTTTATTTTAAGGAAGATACTTTATCAGTGTTTTGTATTCTCCAGGAGTTAGGATGTAGCTGAAGGTTTACATTTGGAGAAATGTTAAATTATCTGTAATGATAGTATTTCAAATGAAATATTCAAAGGTTTTACCCTCACTTAGGCTTGTTGCAGGAGGCTATTTTCAATTTTTAGCATTACTGTTGTCCCTGCTTTCCTAGATTAAAAGAAAGTGAGGGCTAGAAGCTAGGTTGCCGACTTTGGGGTTTTTTGCTCTTCCCCCTTCCCACACCCCCCCCCCCCCAGGTTCCATGCTGCCCATGCCAAGTCCTATTAGTGGTGCATTGTGGTGGGATATCTAAAAACATTATTACATTTCTGTGCATTTTGAGAATGACCCCTTGAGTCCTTACTTGATAGGTACATGCATGTTGACATGTAACTCAGTACTGAAGCATTCATTTCTGTTTAACAGTCACATTTTGTCTGAGAAATCAAGAAATTGTCAAGATGGAAGTACAGAGCCAAATATTACTCATTTTGACGTGACAGAGATTTTATCTCTTGTCCCTCTCTCCTTGCTGTGCTTGCAAATATAGCTCTCTGAGTTACTGAATGCAAAAGTAATATCCTTTTCTTTGCAACCCTGGCACAGCAAAACACAATAGAAGAAGTTAAAGACAGGATTTCAGTCTTATCTCCATGTTTCCTAACTACTGCTGGTTTGACTTCAGTTCCTACTCTTGTTATTCATACTGGGTTTATTGCAGAGAATTTAATTGTCTCTCTTTGTTCTGATCAATCCTCAATTAACTGGGTAAATCATAAAAGAAAGAGGGTACATAATCAAATTACCAGAAGTAATTGGTCAGTCAAAGCATTACTGGAACTTTGTAATGAGCGGAAAGAATAGGGCTTTGGTATCAGAGTCATAAAGGCCAAGCCTTTAAAACTGACAATGCAAACACATTGCTACATTGGCATATTTTTTTGTGAATTTAAATTACAAATTATTGTGTATAATCAGAATCAGAGCAACTGAAAAATCATACAGCATGGATAGACTTTATTAATTTTGGATGCAAATGACAGACATTAGACAAGCTTAGATGTCTGACAGACTAGGAGAATCTTATTATTTGACAAGTGCAAGATAAAATGAGAACTTGTCTTGTGGATTTTTTTTTTCTTTCATAGTAAATGGAACATTACACAAACTAATAAGCAGCAAACGGTATGCATTAGAATAAAATGTAGAAGTCTGCGGTAAGGGAGCTTATTTAGGAAACAGGAAAGTTTAAAGACTACATTAAATGGCCAACAGGACACGGTATATTAAACAGAGGGCTATGGGTTGCTCTGGGAACTGGGAATTAGGCACTAAAGTTTCCCAGTGCTCGATTGCCATTTTAATACATTTACCACTTTGCAGATTAGAACATGGATTTTTCTTGTTCCACTTCATAGCAAACAAATACAATTAAAAAGACAACCAGCTTTCCTCCTTAGCACTTATTTGTTGGTGTACTACCAATTTTAGAAGTAAATTAATTGCTTAATAAGATAGTTGTCAATAACCACAACCTACAGAGCAATATAAATTTGTATTTTTTCATTTTTATTTCCCCTTTTCTCTTTCTGTCAAATCAACTGAGGAAGAATGGATGAAAAGTAAAGAAAAGAAAAGTAAAGAAAACATCATGACTGTTAACAAGTGAAACTCTGCTCTGTGGAATTCAGTCTTATAAAAGGCCATTTTTATAGGTTTGTGCCACTTACAGGATTCTGTGTGTCAGGTTCAGTAAGATTAGTATAGTGAGGGAATAAATAAAGGTTCTTATTAAGATGATGCTAAACTTGCCCAGTGCCTCAATAAGCAGTGGTTGTGTAGCAAGGTATTGAAGCTTTATTTTTACCTTGTGGTCAGATTGACTAACTAGCTCCCTTTTAAGACCCAGTTTACTTACGCTGCATTAAAACTTCAGTGGGGTGCTAAAATTCTATTGAGCTCAATCTTCAGGGAACAGTAACTTCTACTCATCAATCACATCTTGAATTTGAAAATCAAAGAGATTGTTGAGATGGAGACTTTTGGACAAAATCATCATGGGATAACCTGTGAGAAGGCTTTTAATGTCTGTGCTTCATTTACTACTGTCAAGTATAAATTTTGAGTGTGCAGTTAGAATTTACAATCCAACTCAGGTATCCTCACTCCAGTGTACCCCAAGTAATTTCAGGGGATCTACTAGGATTTCATTTAAAATAGATACATTACCATGGTATGTAATGGAAGCAAAATTAGGCCTCAAACTGAAAACTATTAAAAAATATTCTTGCAAAAATGAAAAATCCTGCATTTACAGTTGTATAAAATACTACTATAGCTTTGTGATGTGTATGTATGTATACGTGAAGTAGAAAGTGCTGTATTAGATGATCTGGTGGATCATTTTCAAATAGTACTTCATATTCAAAACGTTTTAACTAATTTTGCTTAGTATTTTCTCTAGTAAATTAAGGAGCCCTGTTGGTTTTCAACATTAAGGGAAGGTTGCTGCAGTATTTCTGCAATATAACAGGAATTATGGTTAATATACTTTGGAGGCATTTAAATTCTAATCACACAGACGAAAGGAAATTTCAAATAATGGCAAGTAAATTTAAATCACACAGCAGTAAAGACTTTCATACCTTTGAAAATATTTCAGCTCTGGCTTTTTTTTTCACTCGCTTTGATTATCCATGATCACAGCAGTGGAATTCAATTGCTGTTGCCATAATTTCTAAAGCATAACTGTGCTAACATGAAATATGTATATATAGGTACATTTGCCAACTTGTTCTAATTTTTTTATTTGCTTTCCACCTCATGTACTGGGAGGGGCTGCTGATCAGTACACTGACTGAAGGCAAATGCAGAATTGTTGCAGGAGAAAATGGAGATATGCAGGCAGTATTTGCAGAAGAAGTATGCTTTTTTACTGGAGTTTCAAAAGAGGACTAGGTTTCTGTCCCATAAGACCTGCCTCTGAGACCTCTGGGATCCCTCAGTACACTAGCCAGCATTTGCTGGCCAAGCATTTGCAAGTGTCTCACAAGCACTGTGTAAGAGAGTGCTTTTATGCCACATAAACTCGCCAGCTTTGCACCCATTGAAAACTACTCTGGATCAGGCTTCACAAGCTATGTATGTCTAGAAATCTAATTTAGTTTAGCTCCTCTTCAAACTGAGTCTTGGCTAAGGTAGAAGAACGCAATGCAAAACAGTTAGTGACTGTGGAAGGGAGGAAGATTTTGTCCAAGGAAGCATTTTCCTATCCGTCTCCAGCTTGATGCCCTCCCAGCATGAGACTTTCCACCACTTCAGCAGCACCTGCTCTTTGTAAAAATCAGAAGGGAGAACCAAGCAGCACTGTGACCAAAAACCAGAATTGCCCTATTTTTTTTATTGCTATGTTTAACCTCTGCTCTTTCAATTGCATTGCACAGGAGGAGAAAGGGGATGTGCTTTAACAACTTGTCAGGTATTAAGCAGTGCAAATTTTTAGCTGGAAATCATGCTGTCAGTTGGAAGTAAACAATAAGGCTACATATATTTAATTTTTAATAAATTTTGAGTTATGCTATTCTTTTAATTACATTAATCAGGCAGGCTCCAACACTGCAAGCCTTAGGGCTTGAAGTGCAATTTCAATGCTTTGTAATAAATTTGCCGAACTTTGGAAAAAGATGAAATGGCTTTATATTAAATATTGGCTTGATTTAAATTTTACTAACCCATGCACTTTATAATTCATATTCTTCCAGTGCAATGTACTGCCACAGCAGAATGATGGTAATAGTAATTGTGAGTAAGCGTTCCTTTTGCACACAGGTTTTGCTTATAAACTAGATTAATAAAGGGGCCTAGAGTGTCAAGGGAATGCTAAAGATCTACAGAGTCTTTCACTTCAAGGTTATTGGTTCAAGCACACATCATTGAAGACAGAAAGTTAACATCTGACTGCTGCTTCGTAATATACATGAAATGAGTTAGTGGTGTCAGTGGAGACAAGGAAAGAACACAACCAGTTTAATAATAAGAGGTAGGACTAATGTGTAAGCCCAAAAAAAAAAAGAAGCAGTCGGGAGATGCTTAATTTACCAGGAGGTCTCTTTCTTCTCCTGCATGCAGTCCTAATGGCTGTTTTTGTTCTTCAACTCAAAAAGGTTGTAGCTACCCATCTTGGTCTCATTTGCTGTCATAAGCTTAATTGAACTGAGCTGGGTAAATACTGTGTTGGAAAGAAAAATTCGGGTAGAAGATAGTTTGATGATGAAGTAATAGTGAACCTGGTTTGATGCTGCTAGAGCACTTCACAACAGGCTCTTTGAAGGAAGCTGCAAAACTGATAACCTGACCATTTGTCATTACCTTAAGCATATGAGTCACAACCAGAAAACTGCTGGTTATGGTGTCCTCATGACTGCCTTCCAAGTGAATTAATTACAGACAGCCAATGGTTAATTCCCTTGTAAAGTTAATTGAACAAGGTACTCTCTCTTTGGATCAGTTGTGCAGTGTCATTGCTGTTTAAGGCTTTTTCTAAAGAAGGAGTTGCTTTTCAGTGCTTTTCAGTGCTGTGATCCCTTTATGTGGGACCTGTAAGAAGATTAGGTGTGTTTAGAGGAAGGAGTGTGTATAACCTGGCAGTGATTTTTATAATCCGTTTCATATCTAGTTGTCAAAAAAAAAGTAAATTCCTTATGTCTCCTCTTGCAAAAAGTGCATTATTTTCCCCTTTTGTTCTATGAACCAGTGAGATTTTAAAGGTTACTGTTCTGCAGCTGTCTTTTCCTTTAGTCTTATTGTTGTCATTGTTTGTTTTGAAATCTGGGCTGAGACTGGACCCAGGACACCTTTACTCAATGTACGTGGGGTTTAGTGAAATAAATTATTTCAGCCATTGTAAAAGAGCCCTATGACTTCTCCTTTCCATAGTGGCTTTAGTTATGAACGTACAGAAAAGTAGAAAATAACCCCAGCAAGCTTCATGTAAGTAGTTACTTTATTAATAAGCTCTCATGAAAAACTTTTTACAAGTAAGAAGGGAAATAAGGTAGGAAAGATAAGAAAGACCAGAGAAGCAGAAAGAGTCTTCTAGGCAAGGGAAGAGAAAAAGGAGTTTATGGGGAGAAGCAGAGATATGCAACCCAGCTTAGTTTGCTTCATTTCTTTTGCACTTTAGCCCTTGTTACTTGTATACTTAAAGTTTTTAGATCTTTGGAAGAGGTTTTAGTCACAGGTTTTTTTGTGGTTTTAATATGTGTATACATTGAAATATTTAGTCATATTTTATATGTAATGTTGGATTTTATTTTTATTCTCAATACTTGCCTGGAGCAGAAAGCAATTTTTTTTTAAGAGCTCTTACCTTGTCTGAGCCATTGAATTAGTCTAACACAGCAGTTGTTAATTTATAGGTGGTTTCCCTGACTTGCAATGGGGAAGATTTTGTAATAGAATTTTATGAATGAAATTATGGTTTACTTGTAAGTAAATATTCACATCATAACTTTGGTTTTTGGCAGTGACAGTTTAAAACCTCATCAGGGTTGAAAAAGGGAAGGAGTCAGGGGTTAAAAATCAGGTATTTTTTCAATATTCCAGGGGGAAACCTCCATAGCATATGTCATTGCTGTTCCTGAAAGAAAAGATAGTAATTAATCCCTCACTTTGCAACTTGTTTTTTTCATCTCTGAATTCAAATACAAAACTTTTTTGACATAAAAATGAATTAGGATCTGAAATGGTTGTCATCTGTGTAAGAAAATGACAGAGATTTGAAGTAATTATTAAAAAATTCTTTAATCACAGGCTATGGGAACCTGCAGTATTTGGTTGAAGGATTTTTAGGGTTTGAAACAAAAAAATGGATCCAAGAGAACTTTTACATTTCAAAATATTAGTGCATCAGCTTTATTGGAAAAAGCTGAAATTGTTTGAGTGACCTCAGTAAAACAATTTAGACTGTGATTCCCGGAATGCTTGTGAAGCTGACATGTCTACATGTTCTTAAAAAGTCATAATCCATCATTCTGATGCTAGATCGATGGATTATGACTTTCTGATGTCAGATCTGTGAATTAAGGCTTTTTTGAGTACAGCCTGCTATCCAATTATTGCTCCTATTCATATATTATAAATCATTATTCTTTCACCAGGTCATCAGCAGTTTCTATTTCCTAAAGTTTCAGAGCCTTCTTTTTTTAGCCAGTGTGGTGCTCCCATTAAGCAATCAGAAAAGGAGAGTGCTGACCTGGAAAACAAAGCTTCTATCACAGCAAATTATTGAGGGAACAACATTCACTTCTAATTCTTGTACTTTCTGTTGAAATAAAGGCAATTAGATTAGATTGAAACAAATCTCATTCGCTTCCTGCACAAGCAAGCAATGTAATAAATTAGCACAAAAGTTTTTGGCATGTATTGACTTAATTTTTAAGTGCTCATTCCTGAGTTTCTTAAAAATGATGCTTTCTTCTGATAAGTTGATTATTTTGGGTTTTTTTTCTTTACTCTATGAAGACAGATCAGCTTCTGATTAAAAGCTGAATATTGGCAGCATGCTACCTTAAATGATTGAGTCTATTAGGTGCTGTTAAACTGAAGTTCCTTTGAATTAATGATTTATAGAATAATAAACTCTACCTCTAAAGCAATGGAATACAAGATGAAAGTAGAAAATGCTTTGCTGTAAGCAATTTAGGTGTGTCAAATCAAAATGCATTTTAAACAAATTTATTAAAAGATATTCAGAAAAAGAAGAGCTATTTTAGGACCTATCATGCATCCAGAGAAGTCATTAAATGAAATGTAATCATGCTGTGTTGGAGAGTTATCTCAACAGATTTCTCAAGCTGAGGGACTTTAGGCCTAGTCCATATGTGAATGGAAAAAAAATTGATAGTATGATCTTGGTGTTGTTTTTTTAATGTCATTTTGCTGTACTGATAGTTCTTCATTAGGATGCAGTTTTCACACTAGATGGCTGTGCATAAAATATGTCCAGTCAGTACATGGCTAGCAGAGTTGTTGTCAAAAAGGATGATAATTGATGAAAGGGAGGGTGATATAATGAACATTGTAGAACTCATCTTTTATTAACTATTTGTTCTAGTCCTGTGTCTATTATGAGAAACCTATTACAGCACTGGTTTGTGCCTCATTTTCTCATTTGGGTGGTCACATGGATTCTACGTTCTGTGTCCCAGCGACTGTTTACGTGACACTTTCCTGAAAACCAAAACTGTGTATCTCATCCTGCTTGCTATTCAGTCAAGGATATTATCTGAAACCACATGAGAAAGTTAATGCAGTAGCTTGCATGTCCTGTCATCAAGCAGTCAGTGGGGATAATGCTTTAATATGTTTCAGTTTAGTTCTTAAAGGAAGACATTGTCTTGGCGTATTTGTCTTGTTCATTGTTGTTTATTTCAGGACATTACTGGCGTCTTTGCTCTCACCTTCCCTTTTCTGTTATCTGGTTTACATTTTCAAATTTTGGCTAGTAAGACTTCCAGAGTGCTGCAAAACATTAGAAAGAGCTGGCTTGTTGTGAGACAGGTATCCTGCAAATGCTTCTGGAGAAAGCATGATTTCAAGGGCACGTGCCAGCATAGGACGGAACCCCTGGTGGGGCTTCAGATCCTTCCTTGGTTTAGATTGCTTTCTGATGCGAGACAGCTTTAGAACCCAATTCTGCTGATAGCGAGTCTAGCAAAACTCCTTCTGCCTTCCACGGTAGTAGGCTCCAACCCATTTTAAAATTTCCTGTGAAATGCTGTTGCCCACTAGATGGAGACACAAGATTTTATACATTAGTGGATATACAGATGGTAATCAAACCCACCAGCTGCCGCCTGCTCTTTTCAGGCACCTTGCCAACTTACTGGCAGTATGTTGACTGGAAAGCAGACAGTGACACACTTTGATCGAAAAGCTTGTATGATGATTTTTTTTTGTTGTAATATTATTGTTTTTTTAAAAAATGATAAAAGAGATCAAGACGTGTATCTTGATCAAAGGGTACTGCTGTCTGCTTCCCCATCAGCAACTTCTAATTTATAGAAATCAGATTGCGTGAAAAGCAATCAGCAAAGGTTTGAGGTCTTTCTTGTTCTCACTGCCAAGACATGCTGACAAGTGAGAAAATTAAAATCAGAGAAAGTAGGGAGAAAACTAGTAAAACACTGGTTGAAATATAATTATTTAAAGTTCATAATTTTAATAATTTTAGGGCTTTAAAAAAGCCCCACCAAACAGTTAAGAGTGCTCAAACTGGCTATCTCTTATATTATAAGAGCACCTTAAGATCTTTCTCTGTTGGAGGGTGTTGCTTGAAGACTAATTTACCATTGAAGAGACAAATATATCTGTTAAGTTACTTGTCACAGAGAAATAAATTGTCTCTAGGTTTGAGGCCAAGTTTTTTAAAGGTATCCTATCAGCTCTGTTTCTTCCACATGGAGCTGTGCATCCACTATGATTTATTAGGGTGTATACGTGATATAATGAACACCTGCAAAGAACACTTAAACTAGTCAGCCCTATAAATGTGAAGATAATGTTTGCAGAGAGACTACACGGAAAATTTGGCTATTAAATTTGGTAAGGTCTTATCTCTTTAAGGTCTCTAGTGGGGCATTTTCTCTTTTCAGCTTTTGGTATTGATTCCTTCTTTAAAAACCATTTTTTGGTTTAGTTTTTTTGGGTTTTTTTGGTTGGTTGGTTGGTTGGTTTTGGGCTTTTTTTAGCCCTGCTAGGCTTAACCAACAATTAGCAGTTACAGACATATATGTGTGCACGTATATGGATTGTGTCAGCTGGAAAAAGACAGCGTTTTGGTGCGTAAGTGAATATTTCTGGCCAACATAAAAACACAAACCCAGTGGCAGTTCTGAAAGTTGTTTCAGTTTCTGACAGATGTTGAAATCAAATTAAAGAATCATGACAGGAGGACCGAGGATATGTGACATTTTGTCTAGATGGAGCAAGGGGTTATCAGGTGGAAATAACCTGAAGGAGTTAAGGAAGTGAATAGGGCCCATGTTCATAAGTCTTTACAGTGCCATCTTTGATATGATATTTGGGTTATGAATCTATTGAGAAAGGAAGTTAAAATCTTGGTTTGGTGAGAAGAGATACTGTGGTAGCCACCCTAGACATTCATTTGCTTTGTGCAGCCTGGCATGCTTGGCAGCTGAGGCCAAAGGCAAGTGTGAGACTAGAATAGTAAGTGTACTGTTTAGCATTGTACTCTGGTACCAGAGTGGTGAAGATGGATCTGTTAAACCTCACTGTCTGTCCTCCATGTGTGAGACATTCAGCTCTGCTGTTAGCTACTTCCCATTGCTTGTGCTCACCTCTTCTGCGTGTTGACCCATGCTTTTGCCCGAGCTGCTAAGTCTTTCCTTCCACAGGACTAATTATGCTCTTGTGTCTCCATCCACTCTGCCTTTCTCTATTGCCTGCTGAGCTTTCCAGCCAGCTCTCCTCAACGTCTCTGCTTGGCAATCCAGATGCATGTTGTGTTCCTGATGGGTGTTTCCTTCTGAGGGTTAGATGGAAAGACAGCAGCTTCAGAGTAGGCAATGTCATGCTTCCAGGTATAGCTTTGCATTCTTATAAGGTGCTGCTCTTTGGTACTTATGATGGTGCTATTTAGGAAAGCTGCCAGGGGAAAGGTGTTGCTAAAATGAATGGATAAATCCCTTTGACATCATTGCTTCATTTTTATTTTTTTTTCTTTTCTGTCAAACTCTGACACATTGTCTTTATCTCATTATGCAAACTGTGTGCAAACTTTATGATCACTTTATTATCTTTGCCTATTTTTGTAGAACAGTGTTTCTCAAAAAGACAAAACACAAGGTGGGGGAAGAGGAAAGCTTATAGTGTACAGTTCAACCCTGTACCTTTCACATTCGCTTGTTGTATAGCCAACCCAAGATTTTCACTTCAAAGTTTGAAACACTTGCTCTCAATTCTGATTTGTGTTAAAATTTTGTGTGATTGTGGAAACCTTTTTTGAGCACACTGCGTATTTTTGTTGGTTTTGATACCTATGTGGAAATTTTCTAGAAGATGAAGTTAACGTAAAGTTTATAAAGGATAAAGAGGTAAATGAGTGTTGGTTTGTTGGGGCTTTGGGGGTGGTTTTGGGGTTTTTTTATTTTTTAGTTCGGGGAAAAGTTATTTGGTAGAAATGTTTGTTTCTTCTCATGCCTTCTTTTAACGAATTTTGAAATCTCCGCTTCAGATTATATGATTTGTCATGAGCTTCCCAACAAGTCGAAGCACAGTGAGATTTATGGACTTTTTCCACCAGAAACCATTTCGTGCCCCAACAGAAATGGAAATGACTCTTCTCAGAAACCTTCCAAGTTGAAGTGGGAGGAGATAATCTGTAAGGAGATGTTACCTTCTCAAAAACAACCTCACATCATCCAAGGTGTGGTTGGCTTTGGCAATTTAACAAGAGGAAATTTAGTAGATTTCAAATCACCCACCAAGCCAAGCTGTGCTGAAACAAAGCTTTGTTTAACTCTTGCATTCACCAGACTAGCCCTGCCCTTATACACAACTGCATTTTTATTTAACATGAATGACAGTATTATAAGACAGAGTTAAAACTAACCCAGCATTCAAGATGAGAACCAGTACAAACAGATTTATGAACATGTACTGTAATAAGGAGAGTCTGTTTACAATGGAGTACGAAATTCAAATGTCATATGAGGAAGTGATGGTTTCTTTTGCCTAACAGGCGGTGGTTACAATACTGCAAATTCAAGTTATATGGAAATGCAGTTGTAAAGAAGTACTGACTTAGGTGGAGGTTTGTGTGTGCTAGTCAAATATTCTGGTGTTAAAATAAGACATTTCACATAGAAAGGTGACTGAAAACTGTAACTATGAAATTTGTGAGAAAAATGGGCTTACTTCTGAATTCCCAAATTGGTAAATGTATGTTAATAACTTCATTTTTATGATAAAAACATGAAAAAATAAGTACCTAAAATAATCTTGAGTCAATTTTCTGATAAAGTAAAATTATTTTCTTATTTGTTATTAAAATGACCTACAGTAAGATTTTTTAACCAGGTCTTAATTAAAAATATGGAAATGGGTTTAAAAAACATTGCAGTTCACAGTGGAAGAATTACCATAACTGATTTGTTCTCAGAGCCGTGCCTGTGTTGAGATGTTTTTAAGATGTCTAAGTTCCTGGTTGTTTTTCTGCATGATTGTTTCCAAAGCAAAATGTGATTCCAATAAAAACAGTAATTGAATTACAGTCCACAGGACAAATTGTTGTTTTAACAGGAACTTACACACTTAGGCAAAGACTTTATGTTTTAGGTCTAATAACAAAGAACACAAGCTCCCCATTTTTATGTGATCATATATCCTGAAAAGTTTTGTGATGTAGCATATTCTTAAAAAATCTATATTTAGTTTTTAAATTGTGAGAGCATTTTTTTTTCTTTTTAGCTTAGAATCAATATTCTTTAGGTTGTTTGGTTTGTTTGATTGTTTTGGGTTTTTTTAATGAAACCTTTTAAATGTTAGGACAGCTTTTTTCTGTAGCATCAGCTGGGGTGAATCAATATAGACAAGCGTATACATACCTAATGCACCTGATAACTGAGAGGAGTATAGAAAGAGCTTGTTCCTTTGTTATTGGTGCGGGAATGTACAGAGTGTGAGACACTTGTGTGGGGGGCATATCCAGGACCAGCCTTGCATAGAGAAAATGCTGGTTTCAGAGGAAATGGGTAGGAAAGGAAGGCTCCTCAAGAATAGTGGCAGACAAAGGCTGGAGGTGGGACCTCTGTCCAGCTTGAGGCAGTTGATGACGTTACTGTATCAACACCAAAAGATAATTGTTCTACTGCCAGACTTTCTCGGCAGGAGCTCCCAGTCTTGAACCTTGAACCCTTTTGATTTTAAAAGTTTCTTTTAAAGTTTTCCTAGTTTTGGGGGGATCTTCCTTCATGTACATTGTACTCATGTAGATGAAGCCTGAAGACTCTGCTTACTGAACTAAGAGAAACCTGGTGGGCATCCACACAGCTCTCTAGACACATGCCTGCTGTAACTGATGTGCACACAGCATGAGACGTGCCAGGGATAGACATCCATGCTGAAGATAGGCATGTCTACATTTGCTTGGGTTTTGCAGTCCTAGGGCTGACCCTGTAGAACAGTAATAGTTGGTGAGACATTGCTGCATCTCAGATGTAGCACCTGGGAAAAGACAGCCCAGGATAGTGCCAGCAGCCATCTGACTTTTACAGTATGCACTCAGGGCTGCAAGAGAAATGTGTGGTGCTGTTAATCCCTGCTAAGTTTTTATAGTTGTCCTTTGAATAAATATGGGAATATTTCATATTTCCCAGCACCAGGCAAACTGAGTAATCCAACTTTCCTCAGTTCCCTGTATACGCAATGGGAAAGGTAACAGGCTGTGCTTGCTGTAGTCCAGGGCAGGTATATTAAGCAATTGTTAGGTTCTTAATTTATCTTAGCTGCTCTGACTGTTTCTCAGGAGACACAGTCATCTTTGCGCTTACTTACAAGCAGGGGTTTAGGGGGTTGACAAAGCCCCTAAAGCAGGTGTGATGAATGCCATCCCCCTAAGCAATTTAATTCTTACAGGCCGTTTTGTTGCCAAACGCGTATGCTCTCATGCAAATTGATTTTCTGACAGTATGAGATGGCAGCAAGTCTTTATAAAAGGGATGAAGCCTCCTCCCAGAAAGAGGTACCAAAATGCACCTGGCCAAGTATGCTTTCAAATTTTTATCATAGCGTTTTCAGCATTCATCTCAGATCTTTCCTGATTGAATGATTTGGAAAAGAAGAGATGTACAGCAAGGAAATGTAAAGCTCTGGCCTCATAAGGTGTGTGCCATCAAAATATTAGACTGCTGTGCATTGTGTTCAACAGAACCTACTTTTATGGTTTCTAATGTGATCACATGACTAATTTTAAAAGTCCTTACTTTTTAAAAGAAATATTTGTAGATCCAGAAAGTTTATTGCTGTGGGAAAGGTGCTTGTGGGGTTTGTTTTGTTGGGGTTTCTGAAATGGCTTTGGATCCCTGTTGAATATAACTGTACAGCCACACTAGGAGTTGCCTGCTCTTTGCTTGTTTGATGGGTGCCCTTGAAGTGGAAGAGGGGGACTTGTCATTTTGAAGAGTCCTAACATGCAAGAGTTGCACTTTCAGGTACTAAAAAAATACCCTTCACCCTTGCTCAAAATCTGTATGCATTGTTTTTAAAGGGGGTTTGTTAACCTCAGGAGTTTTAAATGGTAAGACAGACCCAAAAAAATCATGAATGTTTCTTAAAAATACTTGTTTGGTTCCTTCTGCTTGCAGTCTGGTTTCTGGGCATTCAAGATTTATGTTTTCAATCTTTTCTCTGCAACCATAAGAGCTAGACACTAACTTTATTTTTAAATGAAAACTGAGATGCTCTTGTAATCCCATAACTCTAGGAGATTTGGCAATGCTAAACACAATGTGAATCTAGAGTGACCATTCCAAGGTGAATCATTTAGTGATGTGTCCTCAGCATGATAGCCAACTGGGGATTTTTTTTTTATCTCTTATTTTGTCTTTCTAAACAATCTCTGAATTGGCAGTAATAATTGGAAGCTGGGTAAAAGCAGAAGTAGATGACCGCAGCCCAGTTAAATCAGTATAATTTTTTTCTGGTATGTTAGGATATTCTTACAAAATCTATGTATTAAGGTTATTCTGCATTAAGGTATCTCTAGAGAGGAAGGCTTTGGTTGTTATTGTAGAAGCACCCTCTTCTACTCAGTCAAGCATTAAAATTGGCAGCAGTTCCTGGAGTAGCAAGAAAATCCTGGTTGTTGCCCTCATCTAGTTACTGAAAACAGTAAGAGGATATGTAAAAGCTTTAACTCGAAGGAAAAATATTTGGAATTGTGACAGTGCGTTTCCTTACAATAATTTATGGGCAAAATGTAGGAAAGGAGGAACACAAGCTATAAATAATATTCCATATGTAAACATAATGGCAGTAGCAAATTCTTTTTATTTAAAAATTAATATTGATGTTCATTAATATAAATTACCACATTTCAGATGACTCTGATGTCCTTGAGGCCAGATGTCACTGACTGATTTACAGCTTCCTTGGGGGAGGAGCAGATCCTGTTTTGTCAATGTAGGTAACCAAATTGCTTCAGATAGCTATTTTGGGCTAGATTAATTACTGATGTATTGTCAACAAAGTTGATTCACATCTCGGCTCAGAAACATGGAAAATTCTCTTTTAAAAGTATTAACTTGAGTTCTGAAATGCAGGGAAAAGGGCATAAAGTGTGTGTTTGACTTACTGAACTTTTGTCTCATTTGAGAAATAGTGGTTTGAAAGCTCCTGCCCAGGAACATGCACACAGAATTTCCATGTGTATCGTTAGCAACTGGGGAACATAATTCAGAGTCCAAATTTAATCCCTCATTGATCTTAATTCTACTTTAAATATTAATACAAATGTGTACAGTGAAGGCGTTCAGAAGGAAGCTCTGCCATCTTAATCACACAACATAGATCATACATCTGGATTAAGTTTTTAAATGCTTCAAAATATCCTTCAGTCCTTTGGACCTTGGATATAGCACTGCTGCAGAACAGGATGGCAAATGTATTTGTAGAGCGATCAGCAGCCTCCCAGGAAAACCTCCTGTGAGAATGCTGGAGGGCAATGACTTAGAAGGCAAGTAGGGTGGTTTTGTTGTGTTTGCATATGCTGGCAGGTTAAAGGTGGGGAGGAAGGCAGGTTTGAGTCAGTGTGGCAGTGCATCTCTGTCCCTTAGTTATTCATTCAAATTCAACCACATAAAATACAGGCAGCTAACAAACAATATCTTGGAAATGCCTTTTATTCCAGCAACTGAAATTCAGCACATTTATAGGTGTGCAGCTGGGCATGCTTAGCATGAATGGCAAACTAATGTAAATCCTGTATTAAATATTTTGTTTCATAGCCGATCTCACGTTCATATATATATATATGTATGTATGTGGGAGAGGTCTGTGCAGGTCTCTGGCAGCACAAAGTCCTGTGGCATACTGTTAGAAATACACAGATGATACAAATATAAAGAATGACTCACAAAGAACACCCTTTTTAAAATGCTCCTGCCATTCATATAAAACCAAATCCATAGCAGGTGGAAAGCCATTGAAAGGCTTTGAAAGATGTTACAAGGCTTTAGAAATGGTCCGTGCTGAACTTGGGATATTTTTTCCAATCCTTATAAATCATTGTTTTTCTATGTTTGGTAAGATTAGCTACAGAGAATTTATGTTAAGACTCTGTGGAATGGAGTACAGAATTTCAGATAATATTAAACTGAAATGGTGGTTTTAAAATGTTTCTGTGTTACAAAAGCCTTGTATCAAAGAGGCAAACACACCACCCCCTCAGTCTCTTTTCTCATTTCTGAAATAAGTAAACATACAGTATAAATTCTAATTTTCAGCAAGTATGTAGTAAATCCAAACTGATCTTGACCTTAGCTTTGCTATTTCCAAACTCTGATATTTATTCCCGGAGTGGATTGTTTCCCTTCATACCACATACATAAATACTGCAAACCTTTCCAATGACTTGAATTAGAGTGTAAGTAAATAGCTGGTTTTAATCTACATAATATTTTGAGAACAGACGCTCTGTGCTATGACTATTAAGATATACCCAGCAACCATTTGTATAATACTAAAACCTCTTACATATATTATTAAAAGTAATGCTATCAGCCAGGGTTTGTTTTATGTCGCAGAAACTTAAATAATAAAATACAGCATGGATAAAATCCGCAATAATAGTAACTTAAGCAAAATTAATTTAAGTAACAGATAAACATCTGGGGGAAAATGTAATGGCATATTGGTAAGTTATGCAAAGCTAATTTTTATAGTAACGGCCACATCTGTGGAACTCATTTATTAGAATGCTTTACCAATCTTCTTTCCTGACATTATTTTGTTCAAAAAATTTTCCTGTATACTATTTTATTGTCTTTGCTCTGCCTACATTTGTAAAAAGGTAATTTGCTAGTTCTTCACAAGAAAACTACGTGGGTTTACATACAGAACAATGTGACATTTTTGACACTTCCCTCTCTTTATGCATGCTTTTACTAGAAAGAATTCCAGAGAAAAATAGTGGCGTGAGGCTATACATTGAGACTGGGGTGGGAAAGTAAAGGTGACACTGAACAATATTTCCCACATTAAGTTCTCTTGAATGTTAGAGCAGCCTCTAGTCTGCTCTAACTTGTCCAGATTCAAGTGGCCTTTTGGAACCCCACCACACCTAGGAATTAGTAAGGCTATTGCTTTAGACTATATAAGATTATTAACTTCTGCTTTCTCCAGTCTCTTTAAGAGCATCCTTTTATCTGCAGCTGACACTAATATGCCATCTACATTTATGCAACTGCCTTATGATTTCTTTATGTTTGAATTCTCATACGTCCATTGGGCCGCAATGTGCAGGAAAATATTCCCAGTAATTTTAAGGCATTATCGTCTTGCCAAACTATTTCTCACATTTCTATAGTTATATTGATTCAAGAGGACACTTTCAGTAATACATCTTTGTCATAGTGAATAATGCTCACATAATGACAAATCTTTAGGAATTAAAAAAAAGGAGGATGAATTTTTTAATGTGGGTCATTGGAATTAATTCACCATAAATATACTCAGACTTCAGAAACTAACAATCTGTTTTTAAAGCCACTGTAACTGTATAAAACTTACTGTGTCTCCTCTGTTTTTAAATAGATTTTACTACAGAGCCATTGGCGCTATTAAACATGAGGTTTTGTTCAAAGGAAATACAAAGACTTAATTGTTTTTTTTTTTTTTGTTTGGTTTTTGTTGTTTTTTTTAAAAGGAAAGTATTGCATCAGAAGGATTCATTTAAATACGTTCATTGGCTTCGGGCTCTCACCACAATTCATTCGTTCTAATTTTCCCCTGGACTAGTTAAGGACACAATGTATACGAAGGAGCAATGCAGAATGGCATTTTTAGGTCACTATATTTTGGCTGTAAACTGTAGTACTGCTCATAAATTTATTATTACTAAACAAAATACTTCATATTCAACATTGAAGTTTCACAGTCTTCTAAAAAAAAACTTTTGGCTGAATGCTGAGACTATTATGGCTCATTAAAGAGACTAGTTCTGCCGTAATTTAGTTATTTCTTCAAGATCCAAGGGTTATTATTAGACATGGAACAGATGAGTAAAGAATGGCTGTTTTAAAAAGGATGCAGTGAAGTAAAAATATTATTCTAAAAGAGGACGTCTGAAAATCTTATCCGTGCTACAAAACTGTATTTCATCAGCCAGAAATTGATTTAAAAGCCCAGTCTAGTTTTTTTACGTTATTTATTTTCTTTGAAATTTGAACTGGAGGGAATAAATGGAATAAGGATTTAATCTAAATTAAGAAATTATTTTGAGTAAATAGTTAATTAACTAACCAACCAAAGATATGTTATTCTAAGGAAGCAGAAAGTAACTGTGAATTCTCATCCAATTCAGTGAATATTTTTAATAAGAAAATATAAGGTAAGAAATCAGAGAAAATTGAAATATTTGCTGAATCAAAAGAGCTCTAGGTTTTTGGATTTGGTTGTTTTGGTCTGTTTTTTTTTTTTTTTTAGGAATTTGAAATTAAACTTTCTTTTTATTTTAGAAGTAACATTTAGCTCAACTCAAGGTTTTTGCATTTTGCTGCACAAACTACACTTTCCAACTATTCCTTTTGTGAGTCTGTAGGCACTAGCACAATGCTGTAAAATTTGAGTCATTACTGATACAGAAAAATGTTTCTATAAAATCTTGATTTTTTTCTTACTTAAATTCAGGAAATCTTCCTGTCAGGCTCTTGGGTTCTTACAAACATGAGTTAGTACCGTCTCCTTTTTTTAGTGAGCTCACACATGACAGGGAATCTTGAAGATAAAGACAAGGTCCAAACATAACTTCTCAACAATTTCCAGAACTACAAAAGAGATTTTTAATGTGATAAAGTATAATGGCTAGGTCTCACTTTTCAGTTTTTGTTATGACTCTTGCAAAAGTATAGATCCTTAAATATTTTTTGGCATGTTTAACTGTAGCAAGTAACTAAACAAACCAAATATCAACCTAGCTGTGATTTCAAAGGTACAAGGAAATTAATTCATGGGAGCTGCAATTACCCTGATGTGAATGAATGTAGTTACATGTTTGTAATAGCTGACTCAGAACTGGAACATCTGCCTGGTATTCTCAGTGGGCACTTCCCACTGCAGAGGCTCGAGATATACCATTTTAGTATTATACGCTGTTCCTTGCTTGTTCAAAAGATTTGTACCCCTGTTCTCTCTCATCAATTAAAAAAAAAAACCAAACCAAAATACAACCCACAAAAACCACACATGCAAACAAAGACACAAACCCTTGTCCCTTCAGAGGATGCAGGGCCACCTTCTGCATCACTCACAAGAGCCCAAGCACAGAATAAGTACTGCATCCAGCTACTTCAGAGAGAAGAAGCCATTTCCCTGTCAAAGCATTCCTGGAGCCACAATTCACATGCCAGCAGAATATCAGTGAGGTTCCTGTGTTTACAGGACAGAAAAGTGGGAGCAAGCATGATGAAGCAGCAAAACTTGTACCATTGGCAACTCTTAAATTATAGCCACATATTTCTTAGGGCCTTATTTGATGCAAGGTGATTACAACTTTACTCCAGCTGATTTGTTTGATAGAGTATCCTAGTGGTCACCTGGGTCCTTTACTTCCAAAATGCAACCAGATCTCTGTTCAGAAGTGGCATATTTGCATTGGGAAGACTGCACGTTATCTAGGCACTGTGTTTTCTAAACTTAATTATCCACATGAGTAAGACGCTGTAGTGTTATGAAATTATGAAAATCATCTGTTCTTGCCAAGTATTATAAAGAGGGCCCCTTGAGATGCAGCTAGAAATTAAAGCTGATCTATAATAATTTTTAGTATGCTTTCCCATTCTGAGCACCTGGATAGTAACAAAAAAGGTATTGTTTTTTGTTGTTTACCAGCCATTTTGTTTCCACTTGGAAAAATCTGCAATAAACCTCTGAGCAATAATTGAATTTGAATTACTTTTTTTTCTTACTTTTTTTAATATATTGCCAGGCTGCGATTGAACTTGCTGAACCTGCAGATCCTCCCTTCCCTGCTCTGCTGGAAGAAGGCATACCTTCGGATATCTATTCGTCATTCATAACATCACTAACAGCTGCAGAGATAGGATCTAAGGTAGAGAGTTTTGTTCTTTGTTTTGATGTGGGGTTTTTTTTAAAGATAGTTTTCAATGAGTCTCCTACTTCATTTATTTCTCATTGGAGCCCAGACACTAACAACATCTACTCTCAAGAACATAGCATGCATTCTCTCGTAAGATTGAATGAAATTACTTTTAATGCATTAATCAGTTAGCAGAGGACATTTATGTGGGTCAGCACCTCTGAGCTCTCAAGCCATGCAACTTCATAACTTCAGGATCTGCCTGGCCTGGGCAGTGAGAGAGAGGCACTGACGGTCTCTGTCAGAGCAGGAGTTCTCAAAAGCAGGCATCATGTGTTGTTGCATGTCTTCAGGCTTGACACTGTTTGGTCTTGTAGACAGCAAGATAATGTTGTAACTCACACATTTCTTGTGGTTGGTTGCTGCTAGGGTTCTGATCAAGAGGAATCTGATCAAGGGGAAGAGCCCTGTCCAGAGGCAGATTCCTTTGAGGTAGATGCTGTGGCTGCTGTTACTGCCGAAGATCAGAAGTCTGCAGAGTATGCAATCCCAAATGAAATTATTGGCAACCTTGAGGTACTAATATTAGAAAGCTATTCACTGATTTTGTCTATGGTTAATTAGATAGCTCAGCCTTAATGAATATAAACTGTATTCATGCTAAAACTGGCAAAAAGCACATCCATATGCTGTAAAAATGTGAATTAGCCTCTATAAATAACTCCTAGTTTAGTCAGCTTACATGTGATAAGATAAAAAATATTCAGTAATATAACAACATATATCTCCAGCATTACTATGTGTTAAGAAACATGGGCCAAATCCTGCACTCAGTGATGTCAGTGATAAAATTCATCTTCAGTGGTTCAGGATCAGCTGTTGTGATGGAGCATATGCAGTGCAATGGAGCAATGTGTGCTTAATATAAATTGTTAGATGCATCTATGTTACACATCCTTCAATATGTGTAAGAAATAACACATTCATGCCAGTTCTAGACTTGATTTGGTAGGTGTGTAACTATACAAGAGCTGCCTTAATGGAACACATCAGGTGGCCCTGGTCTGCAAACCCTGAGGAGTCTGAGTTCTTTCTGCGGGGCTCGTGAAATGGAAGGAAGCTACTGTCAGTGAACGGCCTTCAATTTGTTGTAGGGTGACCTGCTTCTCTAGCGGGAGGTCTGTAAATTGAAACATGTGGAAACCAAGCAGAGTAAATCATTGTTATTTTGTAAACTAGTCCCTCAAGTGTATGAAATTATTGAAAGCAAACCAGCTAGAATTCAGTTCCACCAAGGAACTGGTGGAATTTGGTCTTACTTGCAACAAACAGGTGGCATTAGCACTTCAGACTTTAGATACAGTGCACTGGACACTGTTGACAAAGCAGTTTGTTAAATTACGAAATAATATAATTATCATTAATACAAAAGTTATTAAATTAGGATTTCCCACGGTGGGTGTATCCACAGCGCACCCTTCCACCCCGGGCCGAGGGCAATCCCCGCATTCCGCAGCCTCAGCTCTGAGCGCCCAGAGCCACCGAGGGACCCTCCAGCCCCCGCCGGGCCTTGCCCGGGAGCCGGGGGCTCCGCGGACGCGAGCAGGGACCCACGTGGCGCGGCGGTTGGAGCCGGCAGTGCAAGAGGGCAGCGACGGGGTGGGGAGCGTTCGTCTCAGGGCCAGGGCCCGGTCTGGGAGCTCTGCGATGGGTGCCTCGGTGGTGGCAGCGTCGGCACAGGACAGAGCCCGTGAGAGGGGAGGATGCAGGGCAGAGCTCGGGGTGCAGAGAGTGCCTGCACTGCTCTGGGGAGGGGAGCGTGCACAATGGGCAGGGGAAATCCTGCCTGACCAATTTGGTGGCCTTCTATGATGGGGCTGCAGAACTGATGGACAGGGGTAGAGCAGTTGATGTCATCTACCTGGACT
>JBCJKH010028044.1:0-11635 GCA_039877255.1 Loriculus beryllinus | reverse complement strand
TTCTCATGCAGGCTGCCCAGTACCAAGGTCTCTGGATTGCTCACAAAATGTCCACTGTCACACAGCCAGTCCACAACTATAGTCTTAATAGCCCAAGCACTATACTAGACATATTTAATCAATCCTGATTACTTAATGGAATTCAGAGCCATTTTTTCCCCTACTGTTTTAGGAATGATAACTCCTTAATTATGTACTTACACAATCTTCTGCATTTTAAACAACGTCATAATTAAGCATCTTCTTGATAGTCAACAGACCCTCTAGTCATAGAATCACAGAATCTTAGAATGGTTTGAGCTGGAAAGGGGCTTATGATCATCCAGTTCCAACCCCCTTACCATGAGCAGGGACACCTTCCACTAAACCAAGTTGCTCAAAGCCCCATCCCATCCAGCCTAGCCTTAAACACTGCCTGGGATGGGATATCCACAGCTTCTCTGGGCAAACTGTGCCATTGTCTCACAACTCTCATAGCGAAGAATTTTTTTCCTAATATCTAATCTAAATCTATCCTCTTTCAGTTTAAAACCATTCTGCCTTTACATGCCCTTGTAAAAGTCCCTCACCAGATTTCTTGTAGGCCTACTTTAGGTACTGAAAGGCTGCTCTAGGGTCTCCTTGGAGCCTTCTCTTCTTCAGGATGAACAAGCCCACCTCTCCCAGCCCATGTTCATAGGACAGGTGCTCCAGCCACACCCACCCCCTCCCCCCAAGGCTCTGAAAGAAATTTGTTCCACATAACTTCTGTTTAAAGTTCAAATTCATTAAGGAATTTCCTACCAGTGATGCCCTGTCTGAAAAGATAAGCCAGGGAGGAAGGCAGCTATGCCTGGATGGAAGGGTATTAGCATTCTATCATGCTGTAATAGTGCTGTAGGTGTCTTAGAATTGGAATCTGTGGTGAGGAGGAGGAAGAAAGGAGAGAACAGGATTAGTAATTAACTTGAAAGCACTACTGTAATGAAACTGAGGAGAGGATATGACATCCACATATGCACTCATGTTATTGATCTTAGGAAAGTAAATGCAGAAACGAGTAGCTCAGATTTTACTGAAAAGCATGCAGTTGTGTGTACATGTATGCCTGTTTTAATTTTTAATTGTGGTATCTATACATTCCCTAGTTTCAAGTGATTTCTTAATGCTTGATGTTAGAACTGTGGTTTATTTCTTTTAGGGCATAATTAGTAGTAAATTGCTTTAAAGGAGAAGTAGAAACTAAGCGTATTTTATATATCATAAAAAATGTGTACTAAGTGATTGCATTCTGCCAGAAGACAAATCAGGATGAAAACTATTTGTGAAGAGATTTCATGTTTATCTGCGTCAAGTGGGGAAAGAGTTAGTAGTTTTAAAACTCATTTAGAAGTTAAAATTCTGAGAAAAGGACATGCTGAAGACCAGATCTACCACTGACTTGAAATGAACCTCAGGAGTTATGTTAATTAGGCCTGCAGGAGTTTCAGCATCACCCTCTGATGCCTTCTGTTTAATTCTTTTCAACAGGAGGCAAGTGCCTAGATACCCTGAGGGCTTGGGTCTCAGTGATTTGTACAATCAGACCTTTTTTCTGAATGTTTGAAGCTTATGAGGGCTGTATTACAGTGGCATCTATGCATAGAAGTTTCTACTGGTATCGGTAGACAGCTGAGAGGTTAACTTTACATGGACTACAGTATGCATATGTCTAAGCCAGTCATACCTGACTCGTATGAAGATAAGTTGGGCTCTACAAGTGCATCTCATTTGAAAGTTCACATCAAGAGTTGTTGGGTGTATCACATTCTGAGTTCAACCAGAAAAAAGTAAGATAGTTTTCTCATATCATGCTGCTTAACTTCTGTTAGTGGTTAGGACTGTTCAGCAGGAGCAACTATAGAAACAATTAAATACCTTTACTTAGTTTCCTCTTCTCAGAGTAAAGACAGGCCTTTAGGGATGTGAGTGGCTGTGTGGTACTTAGTTGCTAGCTGGGGGTTAAATCACACTTGCCTGTGTCTTTTGCTTGATTTGATATTTTAGTTGTCTTTTATATTATAATTTTGTCTTCCAAACAGCAGTATTTACCTCATATCTTCAGTATTCAGCAGTAGAAAAGATAGGGTTAAAACTAAAACCCACATTGTGAAATGAGAAAAATTGCAATACTGGACTTGCTAGTGTGAAGTGCAAACATACTTTTCTTTCCTTGATATGATTATTCAAGTAGTGATCTCAGCATATCATTCCATAGCACAGGTCAGTATGCCTCTCTCAACAGTATGCACATGTTCTTTCTCTAAATATAGATACACAGAAAAAGAAGTACAGGCAAGAAATAAAGACAAGGAAGTGAATTTATTTTCAGGCTTTCATTATGCCACTGCTCTGTCTAGCAGTTTGAACAGTTGACAATCTACTGTGAGTGACAGAAGCAGAATTCAATAATACAGATTTCAATACTACAGAAGCATATTCTGTAGTATTGAAATCCAAATGAAGAAGTTACTTAAACAACATGTATTTTGCTAGTCGAGACACATGGAAGTTTTGCAGGACACAGAAATATAATTTGCAGGTTTCAAGAAATTCCAACAAAGCAGTAAATATTTTCTTTTTTTTTTTTTTCAACACTTGTACTGTTATGTTATTAGTTTTTTAAATCTTTAAATTCTTTGCTTTTCAGGTTGTTATTATCTCCTACTTTTCTTCTTATTAATGATACTTTTTTTTTTTTTAAAGAAGTATTTTATCTGTTCCCAGAATTCTAACGTATCTACATACAGTTACATTTGATTTTCAGCTGCTGTATTTTTTTTTTTTTTATTTTAGCTGCAATAAAATTCATATATTTCTCAGTTGCATCTATGCTGGATTTCATGTTCTGCTGTAATAAAAGGGTTTGCAAACACTGTCCCTCTACATTTCCTCTCTAGTGGTATTTTAATAGTATAGCCTCTGGACCTTTGACAGCCAGCAGACAACTTCTGACGTTCTATGAGAAAACACCTGGAACACTCTATTTCTAGTAGGTTTGTGGTTTGATCTTTCTATCATTCTGGAGGCTGAAGTGAGGCTGGATCCTCCTTGTCTTTCTTGAAAATGAGCATAATTTAATCTTCCTTATTGTCAAGGACTTCCCTTGATCACCATGATTTATTCTGATTGGAATGCTCTTTAAACAACCTTACATGGACATCATTCAACCTTGGGGATCTGAGTGCCTCCATCTTCTCCAGGGATCTCCAAATTTCAAGGTCATTGCCTCCGTTCAGCAGACCTGCATTTAAACACAAAGACAAAATTTCAAATATATGTGACAGCTAGAGCACTGATGTAAAGCACAGAAACCCTGTAGATGGTTAATCCACTTGAACTCCGATCAATACCCTGAACTTTGAAAAGAACGCATCAGAATATTAAATTTTTATTTCCTCTTAGTGTTAAGGTTTTGTGAGATCTGAGAACATTTCCAGCACATTACATTTTGCACAGAAAGCAAAGTTCACTTCCTGAGCAGAAACTGCAACGAAAAACATCTTGAAATCCAAGTTTCCCCACCCTGAGGGAACATATTATAGCTCTGATAGTGTACAAGGGAGCAAAAAATACAATCCATGAAGTGGAACTTCTGTTTTTTTCCAACACAACAGTGGTAAGCATCTGAAAAGACCAGTCTTAAACTGCCCATGTAAAGAATACGTATCATGCTGCTGAGAACTATGGACAACTGATTTGAAATATTGATGCATGTAGGATTACATGGCTAAATTAGTTAGAAAAAAGATTTAAAGTGCTCTTCTATTCCTGAGGAGGTAAAATACTCAGTTCACACATTTTCTCTTCTGGGTGGGAGCTTTAAAGTTTTAGTTTCTGAGAAAGTTGTTACTCTTTTCCAACAAGCATGCACAGTGCCTGTTACTTGTGGAACAAAACAGCTCAAAGAGGACATGTTTCCACATTATGACATCTAAAAATGAAGAATCCTTTACAGAAAGATATCTTTTGACAGATAATTGACTTGTTTGTCAACACTTACAGCTTCTATGATATTCTGAGGTACATCTTATATAACTTGAAGGTAAGAATCATAGGGAGAAAGTTCTTTTACGATAGCAGAAATTCCAACTTTCCTGCCAGTCACAGATAGATAAAAGAAAGTGACTTTGATAACCATAGTTTCTGCATTTTCTGGTGACAGTGACAAATCTAGGGCTCTCCTAGCTTATAATGTGAAGTGACTGGAGAAAATTACGTTTACCCAGTGCTGGTAACATTGGTTCTACTTCAGGCATTCACTTCTCATCAAAATTGGTTTTACTTCAAATTTTTGCCTTCTCTGCTTGCTCCCATTAGTCACATAATTGAATACTGATAGTCTTTCATTCTCCATGAAATTCCAGAAGAGAGAAAAACAGATTGTTTGCTGTTAACAAAATTAACATTAAAATATCAAACTCAGAATTTGGACTAGAACTGAAAAAGCTAATTGTTCTAGTCTAAATAGTTCTGATTCTGCTTTACAGCTTGTCTTTACATTCTTTCACTAACACTGAGTTTGGGTTATGTGTAGTGAATGATGTTAAGCACTTATTTCTAGTCGAGACTCATTTTCATCCTGGTTCCTGTATCAGACCAATTTCTCCCAGTCAGCAAGGTAACATCACAATGAAAATTATGTTAGCCAAATGGGAAATACTGTTACAGGTAGCTATTGGCAAAAGACACAATTGCTGAAATGGAGAAGAGAGAGGAAATTAATGTAAAACACATTAAAATGTAATGGAGATAAGAAGGGTGAATTGTCTAGAATTAAGGCTTCATGTTTTTTTAACTGGACTTTCTAAATACAACTACCAGAGTGATAATTAAGTATGGTTAATGGAAGTGCAGGTAGTCAGGTTGTAAAACCAAATAAAAAATGGCTGCAAGAAACTAAGTAATTTGTTTGGGATTTTTTTGGTCTATGTCAGCTTTGCTATATTTTGAGAATTAAGATCAAATGTCTTCAAGAGGTATTCCAGTGGTAGCAATTGCAAAAAAAACAAAAAAACCAAACCAACAAAAAAAACCAAAAAAAAACCCCCCCCAAAAAACCAAAACCAAAAAAACCAAAAAACAAAACAAAACAAAAAAAAAACCAACCAAAAAAGCAATCAACCCTTCCCCCCCCAACCAAACATAAAGCAAAACCAAAATTCAAACCACAAAACCCTACCTAAACGCTTGAAGAGGTCATTTGCCTGAAAGTCTGGAATAGCCAAACTTGGTGGGCTTTTCTCTGTGGCTGGCTCTGATGGGTGAGAACACGATACCAGCTTACTCACTGTAGACAGTATGGTAATTATTTTCCTCTTATTCAAGAACACACTACTGGTTTAGCTTAATGGTGATCACCTTGCAGTGTACTCCAGTAACGAAACCACTTCAAAACCATCATCATGGTTTCCAGGATAACTTTTTTTTTATTATTATTATTAGGCAACTTGTTACTGACATAGTTTATTTGAATTACAAATCCCATTGTGGTTAACAAAAAGGCTGTCCAATTTATTAGTACTGTTAATGGGAAAATCATTTCTAAGTAATTACAGCATACTCATAACTTTTATTTTAGCACTATTTAATATGGCATTTATCCTAGTATTTTGTGAAGCTAATTCTATGTAGTTCTATGTTAATGATATAGCTAGAAAGTAGTTCTGTCATGTTCGGGTTTTAAATAAGAGCGACAATGTTTATATAGTCAAGAGTCTTTTGCATCAGCTGTTCTGCTTGACCTTCATTTATAAAAGGACACCAAGAACCTCTGGAGAATACTGCTGTTGCTACAGCGTGCCACGAGATGTCAGTGTCTCAGAATATTACTTGTCAAAATCTGCTGTTAAAAAACTCATTCTGTTCTCTACATTGTTTAAGGTTTGATGACTGGCCGTCATTTTTTGCTATTTTTGGACTAATAATGTAAACTGATTGTATCACTTTCTACTAGAAATTAAAACAAAACAAAAAAAACCAAAAAACAACCAAACAAATAAAAAAAAAAAAAAAACCAAAAAAAAAACAAAAAACCAAAAACACCCCAAACCAACCAAAACCCCAACCAAACCAGAATATCTAAGTGTCCCTCTAGAACCACATTTCTATTTCTTTCCTTAAAAAATGGCACCTTGAGGGTTTTCTTTTTTCCTTTGGTCTGTAGTGGGTACTTACTCATTGGGTTTCTTTTAGAAAACTCCCTTTACAAATTACAAACAGCACTGAGCTTCTGGGTTCAGCGTGAGCTAGTAGCTAAATCAAGCTTAGGTCTGATGCTGCACAGATTAAGCTGGGGAATTCACTTCCTCTGTTTGTAAACCCATAGTAACTAGCACCACCATGCTGAAATTGTCTGAATGGAAAGGTTTTATGTCAGTTTGGTGGGGGAAAAAAAGATAGTGGGTGAAAAGATAGCAATATGATCTTGTCAAGGTCTTGACTACAATTCAAAAACATATACTTTGCAGCAAAATAGCATTAAGTATTTTTCCCTCAGGCTTTAGTAACGTCTGCCTATAGTTTCTTAAAGGTGAAAATACATTGAAATGTTCCAGTTTGAGAGTAATTTCTTAGGTAGGTATAATCTTAATAGGTAGATAAAGCAGTCACGCAAATGCGGTAAAGGATCAGGAACATTGGCTTTAGGATATATTCTTATTAAACCAGGGGTAGAATTTTTTTCAAAGGGAATATAAAATTCTCATTGTCCTCCAGCAACTGGATTGCATAAACCAAATGAGTATATATGCATATGTTCTACATGAAATGCATTGTACATTACAAAAAAAATACTGAAAAAAATAACAGTACTGACTAACATGAGCCTGATAAACCAAAAGCATTAAAAGATATTTACATTTAATCTTCTGGAAATAAAAGAAACAATGTCACCAAGGTAAAGACACATTGGCTTTTTGATAGAGGGTTTTTTTGTTTTAATGTCAACTGTTTGGTATATAATCTCTCCCACTGCCAAAAAGGCTGAAACCATTTAAAAAAACAGAAGTTGGCCTTCTGGTAATGAGGGAAGGACTCCAAGTCACGAATCCAGAGAGAAATATTCTCATTTGCTATTCCCCTTTACCTTATACTTAAAATTGCTATATATATGTATTTCTTTATCAAGAAAGAAAATTGGGATGAAATAGCCATTGTCATTTGCATCAAATGTTTTGTTATTCAAATATTATTAAAGGATTTTGACATTAATAAGTTCATTCTCTGGAGCAAGTTCCCTAGTTCCACTTGCTAACAGCTGGAGGTTGTCATGCTTAATATTTTCTGTCATAACAATCAATATAACTTAGCACAAAACTGTAATGCCATAGATGGATGTACAATTTGACTGTTCCAGGAAACTATTGCACTCTAGGGAAAACATGATTTTTCACAAAGGCACTGCTAATATTGCAATAACAGGAGAGCAAGGAGAAAAGTAATTTTAATATAACACCGCTGACTTACATGAACACACATATAGATAGGTATATGTATATACCTTTGTACCACTCTGTACCATTCCTACTGTAGAATGATTTTTCTTCTAATGATTTTGGATAATTTATACCAGATGCCTCTTGATTTGCTAGAATTTGTTTCCTACAGAAGAAAAAGATCTTGAAATACTATTTTTTTTCCTTGTATTTTTTCTTGTTTTTTAACTTTTTTCCCCTGTATTGATACAATTGGACTCCCTGTGGCAGAAAAGGGTTATTCTTCAAACATACAATTTACTGTTGAGCCCTGAGCAGCAGGGGTTCAGAGAACTGTTTCTGCCCTAAAGCTTACGGGGAAAAGTTACTTGGGTTTGAAACTGCCAGACATTGTTGGCATCCTTTTGAGGAGCACTGTGTACAGTAAGAGCCCTGGTTTGACCTCTGTGGCAGCTGTGAGACATCAGTATGCCATCGCTGCATGTCCTGAGGCTGTAAAATGTCTGTAGTGTGCAATGGTTCCTCACCTCGGACACATGTATTAGGAAATTTTGCATAACAGCCCTTGACCTGAAGTGCTGTACTCCAATGTGCTATTTTGAAAGTGTTTTTCAACAAACAAACAACACTCTTCAGCTGGAGACATTAGGCTGTAGATGTGCCTGCTAAGTAGAGGAGCTGAGAGAAAGACTTCCAAATTAAGTTCCAGCCCAGCACCATTCTAGTGTTAATACTGAATATGCATGATATCAAACCTTGATGGCTCTTTCTCTTAAAGTACCTTAGCTGCTCACTGAACCTCAGCACTTAGTTTGTGGCCCTGACTTGCATTCAGCTTAATGATAGCTCTACAGAAACAGCACAGACTGAAAAGCAGGACAGTTTTTTTCAGCTTTATCCCCACACTAGCTGTTTTGTAGCTTACATCTGCCTCCTACAATTATTTGTGTGGAAGCAAAGCTGTAACCCTTTTCAATGCAGGAATTAAAAGTTTGTCTTATCCTGACACTACTGTGTCTCATTAATATTGTAATGGCCAAGCTGCATATATATAAAACTGGAGTTTGCAATCTTGAAGTATTTCAATAACTTTTGCTGCCCCTAAAGCTTTGGTAGTTGCTCTGCAGCATCTATTACTCATACAAAATGTGTTGCAAATCTGTACTTTTATGTTTGCTTTTGAGACAGACATTCACAAATGTCCTCTTCTGTAAAGTACTGAGAGTATCAGGGCTTCCTACTTCAAGCCATTGTAAGTGGTATCTTTCCACTCTGAGTAGCTGATCCAAATCATCATCAGGCCACTAGCCCTGCTTCCAAATCTTAAATGCTAACAGCTGACCACCCCTCTTTGTTGGCTGAAGGTATTATTTTTTTTTTTTAAATATGCCCTAGACAATGGACAATATCCCTGAACATTAGTCTTTCCTTTTCTTAAGAGCCAATCTAGCACTTTCTCTTGGTGTTGCCAGGCAAAGTTGAGATCCTCATTAAGTTCTCAGTTTGATTTCCCTTGCTCTTGTGCTATAAAATTCAAGGAACATTTTGCAATAAAATACTTCTTCATGTTTTGTGCATAGAGTAGATGAGTAGTGGAAGTAGAGGCATTCGCAGTGACTTATTTTGACATGTCTAAAGCCTTATAGAGGTGGAAAAACATACTCTCTGTACCATTCTGAATGTTTTGCTGGTTGGGTAAACACTGAAGGTTGGAATAATGATAACCATATTTTCACAGGTATTAGATTATTTTTATGACTAATGCTTGTTATTTCAAAATTAATCACAAATACACTTAACCAAAGAATACATCATCCAGTTTTATAGCTGTACTAAGCAAATATAGATATTGACAAACATTTTTTTAATTGTATAGTCTCTGTGCCTGATGACAAAGCACATTTTGCTGACTGCAGCTCCTAGTTTTCCTCTTATCCATGTTTATAATTGGTTTTTTTTTCTCAAGAATAAGAACACAGAGTAATTCCTTATACTTTTCTTCTATTACAGGTTCATCATTTCTTCACTGAATTAATTAACTTTCTTCTATTTCTTAGAAATTCTAACATCATTAAACAAAAATATCTAAAAGGTAATTTTAAATGCTAGAATATTTTGTAGTAGAAAGATTAAAATAAAATTTACGATTTTTTTCTACTCTAATATTTTCAAAAAATACATTTTTTTTTTTTTTTTCCTTTTTCAGGAAAAAATGTTTTTAAAAAAACCCACTCATTTCCCTTCACTCTGCATTGACCTTCTGATTTCTGGGAATTTCTTTTCAGGCAGCACAAAGATGCATACTCTCAGATGCTTTGTGTTTTAGGAGAAAAAATTTAATTCTGTTCTGATATAAATGATGACCGAGTGAAGCCATGTTCTCCAGGGCTTTGCTGCTTTCTTATTTCAGTTGCAAGATTCCTCACTATCTTATAAATAGATCATCTACAAATAATTATGATACTATAGACTGAATACTATCTTACCAATAAATTGCAGTGTCCCAAGCTTTTTCTTACCATGTCTATGTGGATCAAAATCCAAAGATTTGTTTCTCACGCATAAAAAGAGTGATTGGCTGCTCTAGTTCTAGGCTTACTTTTCAGGAGGGTACCTAGTCATGGCCCAGGAGTTTTGTGGGTGTTTTTATCACTGAATTTGAGAATGATTATGAATCCAAGCCATAAAAGAGAGTATTTGTGAATAATAGTGAAAATCCATATTAATAAATTCATATAATGACAGTCCAGTACTCTCACATATATATGATAGTTTTAAGCAACAAATTAAATCCTTCTCAGCCTTCAGTATACTTGCAGACTATTTCTGTTACCAGAGTTTGCTGCCATACCGCAAATTTCATTACAATGAGTTTAAGAATCTACTATTCTTTCCATTACAAACTCTGTAAAAATACAGTGGTTTTAATAAGAAAATAAAACTGTAAAGTTTTAAACTCAGCTATAAAATTTCAGATATAGGCAACCTGACTCACAAGGTCACGGATAGTAGGCTTTTTTTCTTTTTGATATGCTTTTAGGAAAAATCATTACTGTGCTTTTAATTTTAAAAGCACTAAGGTTGGCCTTGCTGGTGATGAAATCTATTTTTTTATGCTGGCACAGAGCTATATCTTAGGACTATGTTGGACGGAAATGCAGTCCAGCATGAGAAGAGCAGGGTGAACAGAGTCCATTCTTTGGAAATAAGAGCTCATATTCCAGCCTATTACTCTAGCTAATATTTTTATTGCTGCTGTCATTAATTGAGGCAAATAATGTGAGGATTATTTGATACTGTAGGAAGCAGTAGCTATAAGTACTTACAAAAAGCATTGGATATTATAAAATAGTTCCTCTGCATACAAATTAATAATTGCACTTATTTTTGTTATTGCTGTAGTTTCATATGACCATTTTTCTGTGGTGCATTATTCATGTAGATTAGGATAAAGGGAAATGGTAAAGACAGCAATCATGTAAGACAGCATTATTAAACACTTAGGAGAGCTGAGCTTTGAAGGCAACTTTGAAAGAGTATGATATTGATAAGGTATATCAATGAACAGATTAAGGAAGGTGTAACATGAAGCTCAGATACAATCCAGATGTTTTACCATGACAAGCTACAATGAAAAACATTTTGTTTAATCTTTCTAAGTTGTTGCCAGTCAGAAAACTAAATTGGATTATTAAATAAGCTTTTATAAGTCATGGTGAGGATTACTATCAGACTATACAAAAGACACCTTTGTATTGTATTCTACAGTAGTAATCATCTCTCTGTAACTCCTCCCTGTAATGTAAATTTATAGGGCTCAATCTAAGGCCATACAAACATGGTTATGAATTTGTCATGTGTCATCTGCTCTGTGCATGATCCAGCTCTGTCAGAAGTGCATAGTAGCATATCCCTTCCTGACAGAAACACAAACATCTTCAAATTATCTTCCATTGTTTCTGAAATAAAAGACACACATAGAAAGAAAAAGAAAAATTTTACCTTACATTGTTCTGTGCAGTATATTCAAAGTAAAATTGATGTAAAATTTATTAACATCAAAATAAGCATCTTTCAGCTGAATGGAGTGTTCATGGAGACTTCATTCCCTCATCAACTTACCATTAGTATAACTAAAGCACCAGCAAAATTAAAAGACCAGTTAATTATTTTTTTTAAGG
>JBCJKH010028040.1:0-24987 GCA_039877255.1 Loriculus beryllinus | reverse complement strand
GGACACCTCACACTAAACCATGGCACCCAAGGCTTTGTCCAACCTGGCCTCGAACACTGCCAGGGATGGAGCACTCATAACTTCCTTGGGCAACCCATTCCAGTGTCTCACCAACCTCACAGTAAAGAATTTCTTCCTTATATCCACTCTAAACCTCCCCTGTTTAAGTTTGAATCCATTGTCTCTTGTTCTGCCACTACAATGATGGTTCATACTCAAGAAGCAATCATATATAGAAAAATAGAGGACTTAAAACTGTGTCTGCAACCCAACGGTTACATTCAAGCGTAGGATCAAAAGGAGTTGCATTTCTATGCTTTAATCTTTATTTTACTCCAGCAACCAGATGTCACATTTCCCAGAACTTAGAAAAACCATGCTCTTTTGACAGACTTATCTTCATTTTTAAGTATTAATGTGATCGGTCAAAACATTTCAATTCCTAAGGTTCTTGTGAAAATAAGGCAGTATCTGTCAGTAACTACAGTGGCCTTGACCTATTGGCAGAGATCCACCCTCCCTACAGTTGAACATGTGTTTCCGCAGTGTTGGACCCCTGGGTCTTCTAGCTTTCTGAGACTGCAACTGCAAGTCGCAGTACACATATGTGTCATCCTCTCTCCAATAAACTGACAGAAAAGTAGAACAGCTTTAGGGCTGCCCTTTAAAGCAAATCCTCCATGTTATAAGAGCTCTGGACATGCATCATGTCAGAATGTCATCAATAGGTCACTAGTTTTTGGGGGAATCCATGCACAGATCTAGAAGACGGGCATTACCTTCTGATATCCATCACCCCTGAACAAACAAATGTACCTTGGACATAGTTGTCATTGGGGTTGGAAAGGCCACAGTCCATATGCTGGTGTTGATGTCCATCACAGGTAATTCAGACATCTTCCTCCAAAAGTTCCATGGTACGAGACAAGATGTGTATTTCTGTAGAATTTATTAGCAGAGATCCACAATTAATATAATTGTGAGGACTATACCTTCTATCATATTCCAGGACCTCTCTGGCCTTCGCAATCAGTACCACAAGCCTTCAAAGCTATTTTATACCATTCATCCAAGGGGAGAGCCAATTCCTATGCTGTGACATCTGAGTCCATGTTATGAATGTATCCACCCACATCAGCAACGGCTTCATTTCTTTTCCCTGATCCTTTAGTGCAAATGGGGTTTTCCAATCAATAGTGCCACTCATAGGAGATTCAGCAATGTGTTCAGTTCCTGACAGATGTTTGTCAAATGACCCATTGAGTAGCTCAAGACCAACTGGTGCTACTTCTAAGGTTGTATTAACAGTATGACCATGGTCTGTTTTTCATTTTACAGTGTAGTATCCCTCTAAGATCATTCATAACTTGAATCAGGAGCTTCATAAACTGGAGACAACCTGAAGTGAATGTGCAGGACCTGGCAATGGAGTATTACCCTTAAAGTGTAGCTTGCAGGAAGGGAGATCATCATAATAAACATCCTGCAGCTACATAGATTAGTCATGTACAACACAGAAGGGAATAGTAACTTCAGCAACTGAAATAATTCGTTTACACAGAGAAGCCTAAACTGTGGGATCCTTCTTCATTAAAAGACTCCAACAAACAATGTTCAGTCTGTAAAGCCACCTTAATGCTGGATACCCTGGATCTCAACACTGGGAATTACTCTTTCCACTCCTTTGACCAAAGTTGATGAATTCTTCAGCAGAAAGACTATTTTGCAGCCAGATCGCACAGCTGTGGAATTGCACAAAGCCAGGCACTGGATCCTAGGCTGGCAGAGACCATTCTCACACTGTGCTTGGTGCATTTGATCTCTGGAGAGGAAGGAGTACATACCCGGCATGGCACCCTGGCCAGCTGGCTTGGGAGAAGCAAAGCTGGCTTTGACTGTAGGAGCAGGTGCTTGCTTCCCCTCCTCATCAGATGGGAGAGTGAAAGAACAGCTGTAAATGGAACAAGGCTTAAAAAATTGGAGAAATTGAGATTTCTTTTTAAAAGGCAAAAAAAAAAAAACAACCCAACCAACCTTTGCCTGGCTCGCATTGGAAACCTGTCATGTTTTTAATCTAAATTAAAGTTGTGGTAATATTCTGTAGTAAAACAATTGCCTACTACCAGAGCCACACATTTTTGAGAAGTGAGAATGAGCCATATGTCTTCCATAAAAACATACTGATACAGTTCAGCCTGCTCTTTATGCTTTCTGGAAAATCATATTTTTTACAGGCCACAGTTAAAACGAGCAATAGTTTTGTTTGCCAGAAAGTATTTACAGTACTGCATTATCCTTCATCTCTACCAGTTTTCATTTGTTATCATTGACACATGTTAAAATAGTTTTAATTATCTGCAGACTGAAGTACAAGGAGATTCTATAATTCAGTTGGGTCTATTTAATTTCCAGTATCTAAGCTACCCTAATGAAAATGTTACTCAAGGTTTCTTCTTCAATTCCCCTCCCTTTAGATCATAATAAAGACAGCTCACTTGAGCAAATAGTTCCTTTGAAATGTTAATCCTCCTCAGATGTGTTTTTTGTTAGATCAGCTGCACTGTTAAAATACTTTCTATTTTCCCATTAATTGGAATGCAGAATAACACTTATTAGCCATATGGACACAAAGTAGTTCGTTGATGAAGACAACTGAATTAAAGCCTCATGTTAAACAATAAATTAACTGTGATATAGGGTGTAAAAATGACAGTTACGTAAAACTGGGTTGTCTATCCCCCTATTACCCAACACAATCTCTCCTTTAAGAAAGAAAAAGAAATATATTCCAGATACTGCCCCCAGTGCAACCTAAAATCCACACACAAACATAGAAAGCAGAGAGAAAAACCTCCGGCAAAAAAGGCTTGTTAAAACACTATTTTTTGGATGTATTGTTCAAGATCAATCTTTATTTGGCACTTAAGGAATGAAATCCCAATGAGCTAAACCTTTCCTTTAGAAATGCATGTGAAAGTGCATCATCTTCACTGCAGAGCTGGCTCTGTGATTGCTCCCTGGCTTGAGATCCTGGCTTGGCTCAGGTGCGATCAGCCTCAGCGTGAGATTGCACCCTCGGTGCTGTTCCTCTCCCCTTCCCTGCCCATGTACCGAGCCCGACAGACTGCTGCGCTTCAATAAAGCAAGCGGCTCTGTGATTGCCTCTTAATGAACTGTGGGGGAATGTGGATGGTTTCCCTGGGGTGTGGAAGGAATTTTAGGTGGGTCATCAGCATTCAAATATTAAATTACTTGTGCAGGTTGTGTAAGGTTAGCAGCCAAGGAAGCGGAGCTGGGACTCCAGCACAAGCCTCCATGTAAATCAGTAGGCACAGAAGAAAAGCTCTGCTAGGTTCAGGTGAGAAGAATGTGTCTGGGAGGACATTGAGAATAATACGCTTCTGTGCAATGCAAGCACGCTTCAGTTTCAGTTGACTTCAGTAAATACAGCTTTGTTTCGAAACTCTGGCTGTAATTTCAAAACAGGAGACATCTGAGTCCTTGGAGACCTTTGAGTCCCAGTGTGTGTTTCAATGAGAGCTCAGCCCTTCTGATAATATGTCCCTCTTTATTGTTCCTTGATTTAAACATTCTGTGCAAGCCTGAACATGGACATGCAACGATTAAACAGTAAGAGCTGAGGCACATGAAACATCGGTTTACACATACAGCTTCCAGAGGGACAGGAAGCTGGTGTTATTTACTTAACCAGGAACAATGGATCAGTTGCTATTCAGCCAGCATTTCCATTGCTGGCATGGATGAGCGCATCCGTCTGCTCATACCCTCAGCTGCTGCACCCCTACCTGCTCCCTTCACTGCCTCTGGCACTTGGTGATGCCTCCAACAGCAATCAGACAGATTTCCAGATTCCAGCAATTGACAGAGAGCAAATTTGCATGTGTGCACTGGGCTAACATGATTAGGCCTGTGAACATGCAAATCCTTTGAATGAATTTTGGTTTTATGCAACTGACGTAAATAAAAAAGATCCTGTTTATGTACTGCCTAAACAGCCGCTGTACAAACTGGGCTGCCAGGGATGATTTCATTCACCTCTTTAGTGAAACATACAGAGAACCACAGCGCAGATCCCCCCAGGGTATAATTTTCATGATAATCAAAACACAGACACGCTATACAATAGTTTACAACCAGAACTGAAGGCAGATAGCTAATTCTGGGGAAGGAGGGAAGTTTTCATGTGTCCAGAACATGAAAACATGTCCAGATGCTCACAGGGTCCCCACAGCTACTGCGCCTCTTGTCATAGTATTGGTAGGGGACAATAAATGATCCTTTTCAGGTAGACCAAAAAAAGCAGTATTTCCAATAGCACCAAGGCTGTGATTGACTTGTGCACTAACAAAAGAAGACATATGTTGCTCTTGATCTTATGTTTTGGCTGGGATCAAAGCCTGGAAATTGGATCCATGTATCCTTGTTATTTGTTTGACTGATGAATTGTCCCAGAGGAGTTTTCTTCACCATGCTTCTGATTTGTGAGGATGCAGTCCTGAGCTCAGTGCCCTTAGACAAGATTTCCCTTTAAAGCACCCCAGAGGTTACCTTGCTTTGCAGCTTGTTGCAGTGGAAAACAACCAGAGCTTCATTCAAAATACCTCACACAGAGATCAGTCAGGTTACTCTGGTTAATCCCGACTCTCTCACTTGGCAGTGGATTACAACCTCCCTCATAAGGTAATTTCTAATTCCTCCCCAAGAAGGTAAGGTGGATTCCAGCCACACTTTTGGCATTTGCAACAGCAGGCAGGGAACAATCTGCTTGACTTTTCTGCTGAAAGGCCAAAATGTTGTGTTGGGGGTATGCAAGGTTATAGAATCATAGAATCCTAGCTTGGTTTGGGTTGGAAGGGGCCTTAAAGCTCATCCAGTTCCAACCCCTGCCATGGGCAGGGACACCTTCCACTAGAGTAGGTTGCTCCAAGCCCCATCCAACCTGGCCTTGAACACTGCCAGGGATGGGGCAGCCACAGCTTCTTTGGGCACCCTGTGCCAGCACCTCAGCACCCTCACACGGAAGAATTTTTTCCTTAAATCTAATTTCAATCTTCCCTCTGTCAGGTTAAAGCCATTCCCCCTTGTCCTATCCCTATATGACCTTGCCAAAAAACCCTCTCCAAATTTCCTGTAGGCCCCCTTTAGGCATTGGAATGCTGCTAGTTGTCTCCTGAGTCTTCTCTTCCTCAGGTTGAACAAACCTAACTCTCTTAGCTTGTCTCCATAGCAGAGGTGATCCAGCTCTCTGAGCAATTTTTTGTGGCCTCCTCTGGACTCACACCAACAGGTCCATGTCCTTCTTATGCTGAGGACACCAGTACTGCACACAGTAATCCAGGTGAGGTCTTACAAGAGCAGAGCAAATGGGGAGAATCACCTCCCTTGACCTGCTGTTCACACTGCTGTTGATGCAGCCCAGGACACGGTTGGTTTCTGGGCTGCAAGCACAAATTGCTGGGTCAGTTGAGCTTCTCATCAACCAGCATGATAACATAGCTAAATATCGCCTATTTCCCAGAGATAGTCATAATTTCAGCCAAATTTTCCTGGGAGGAAAAGGTCAAACTTTTATTTGAAAAACACTATTTAATTAAAATTGGGAGGGATTTAAACCACCAGCATTTTTCAACAAAACCTGAAAACATTGATATTCTTATGGTTTACTTCTTCCTTACTCCTTTTCCTTTTCCCCCATATTTTTCAGTAACAAAATGAGAAGAGGGGAGAAAAAGCCAGGATAGGACTGAAAAAGATCGTATTTAGAGTTTTCAGCTAAAAAGATGGCAGCTGACTTCTTTTGAAAATACTTCTTCACTCTGTGACTTCTGTGAAGATCAGGAAGAAGCTGTGGGTTAATGATGGTTGCATTGTTGTATACAGACAAACATAGCTGAGATTGGAACTGGCCTCTGGAGACTGTCTTGTCCAAGACCCCTGTTAAGATTAGAGTCAGCTAGAATAGTTTAGTCCAGTCTATTTTAAAGTGGTCCTTCATCTCCTTTGGCAAATCCAGCTCTCTGGGTGTTTATTCTTCCTTTACCTGCTCCTGCAGATCTCTCAGCCACAAATTACTGCTGCTTCCTACCAGGAAGAGATATGCACAGCAGCCTTTTTCACCATATTTCACAATCCATGTTCTTTCTCTTCCATTATTGCAACGGGAATACTCTCAAATACTCTCCAGAAAGCTTGTTGACAAGCAAACTTCAAATCAGGTAAAAGAGGGAAAATGAATAATACTTCATGTTCGAGTAGTAGAAAGTTACCTATCACTAGCACTTTTCTTACAACAAAGACAGGAAATTCACAGGCAAAACAGGACACATTCTCAGCTGTTTATAACAGTCCATTAAGTAATGTTAGAATGCAGTTTGGTACAAGGCAAGACTTTCAGTGCCAGTGCACTTCAGAAACTGGTGCTCAATGTTATTCGCACTGCCTCAAAGCCACCATCAGTGCTGGTGGCACTCTGCGCCAGGAGCCCAGTCAATGAACCAAGGGTTTGCAGCTCAGCCACTGGACTGTATCATAGATTCCTGGTGAAACCTCAGCCTGCTACTTCACTTAACTTCCAAAGTGGCTGAAGTGGGAGATTACTGTCCATGTAGGCCTGTTTACTCGCGCAACAAGTGCCATTCTTTTCCTGGAATTTCCACAGTAGATATAAAATCATGAGATTGAGTCATACTGTGGTGGAGACTGAAGTGTCACAACTTTAGCTAACCTGTTTGTGTTTAAATTACTTTAGTTGTCATAGCCCACATTTGTACAATTGTTGTACAATTAATGCAGCCTACATTTTAATGTAGAAATCTTTTTTCTTTCTATGTTGAATCTCCAGAGCAAAACACAATTTTAAATAACCATTAGAATTTAGCACATTTTCTCCCTGAGATTTCAGCCATTTCCCAAGCCAAATGTTCATTTCTGAGCTGTTTTAACTGTACTGCTCTTTTGTTAGTTCCAATGGGATATTTTAAAACTTCCCTGTTTTATATTTTCATGTACTTTCTAGGCGTACTGGTCATTCTTTCAAAGGAGCATAAAGTAGTTATTGTTAATACATACATGCTGGGTAACAGCAAATGTTTCTGGAGTACTGGGCTTTCTGTAATGACATTAAATGAATTAAAAAAAAGGAGATGAAGTAATACTGATCTCTATGACAGCCTGTGTTTGCAGGACAAGGATTTAATTCAGAATTAGCCACATTAGTGTTAAAGAAGCCATTACTCACTTGCAAATTTCCCCCCAAAAAAACCCATTTCATTGCTCAGTGCAATAAGCTGGTACATTTATCCACAAACATTTGATGACTGATGCTTTATTTTGCCTTTGAATGTTTCTTTAATGAAATCTGGGTGCTTAAAAATATCCAGTAACATGGTTAACCATTTTGCTTTCACATTAACAGAGCAGTTATTCTATTGCCATTTGTCATTGACTTAGCTTTGATATGTGAGCCCTTTAAATAGAAAAAAAAAGACAAAAAATAGGTATCAACACAGATACAAATCATTTATAGTCTCTTTTTTTTCTAAATATAAATAGATGCATTTCTTTGTGCAGCTTTTTTGTCCTTTGTTAACAGGGTTAGATATAGTTATGTTTTGCATCAGCTGCGGAAAACTTCCCTTGAGTTTTGTCAAGCTGTGTTGCTCTGAGAATGCATAAAACATCTTTCTTCCAAGTTTAGTATACTCTTTGTTGTCTTTTAAAAGTTATGGTGTAAATTTGCTAAGGGAGATTTAGTGCAGCAATACTGAGAGTCCAGCAAAATTATTTCTAGGCTAAATGGTACTTCTGGTCTCTAAGGAGCTTCTACAGCAGCCAAAAATCCCTGGGACATGTGCATAACCCCTTTTCCCAGGCTGAGCTGTGTTCCAAGGCCAGTAATGTGGGTATGTGTTGATAAAAGAGAAGATTAATATTATACCATCTGAAAATTGCCTGTCACTAGCTGAAACTCTGACATTCGTGGCTGTGCTGGGTGTTACTGTGAGGTGAAGCCACCACCAGAAGAAGAACTTGGATTTAGGCACCAGAGGCTCAGCAGGCTCTTTCTGAGTTGAAAAGGGGGGAATTTTGGGTGCTGATCCTTCCTTTTGCCCACCCCCAGAGCGGGGTCACACCTGTCTATCAGGGGAAAATCTGAAAAGAAGAAATCTGGAGGAGAAGAAAGGTACAAGAGAAGAAACCTGCAGGGCTTTTCCCAGCGGAGCCAACCGGGCTGACGGAGGGTGGCTGCTGCCCTCAGCTCACCTCCCTATGGCTGAGAGCTCTTGCCTGAATGCACTTTGCTATCACAGCCCTGGTTCTGCTATTTCATTCAGAGTCATAGGCTCTGATTATTTAAACAACTGAAACCAGAAGACTGTTCCCTTGGCTGTGTGTTCTCCTGGGTGAAAATAAGCCAACAAGATGTTTCTAAGGAAAAGGTTGATGCTATCTCTTAAAATGTACTTCCAACTGATTGCTATCTTGCTTTAGAGCTGGGCCTTCTGCCACCCTTGCCCCCCCTCCTCCTGGCACCAAATAATACTTTAAATCTCACCAAAAAGTTGGAAATTTTCAGCCCTGTCCCAGCCTTGCAGCAGGTATCTGGCCTCTAAAGAATATCAGAAACTGAGGTCTTTTGAGATCTCTGTGTTTAGCACTTGAAAATGGGCTCCAAGAATCTGGTTATCTATATGGGTGTGTGAGAAATGCCACAGGATGGGCAAGATGAGTCATACACAGGATCCTATTTTTCTCAGAACAAACCCTGGTGGAACTGCCACTTTAACCCTTACTTTTTCATTTCTTAAAGCTTGTTCTCTTCCTTAAAGCTTGTTCCTTTCCTTGGCCTTAGGAGAATCTTTTATCACATCCTTTCCATAGATGCCATTGACTATTTTGATTCATGTTGCTCACTTCTGAGAAATTCTTTCTGCTTTTTAAGGGTTATTTGCCCTTTTGCATCAAGGCACTGTACTTTCTCTGTTGACGTGAGCCCTGCAGAGAATTATCGCTTGGACATGCACATTGGTGCCAAGTGGAGATAATGCCGTCTTTTCAGACTGAAGCCTGCCTGTAGGAGTGTTCCCAGTATGATTTTCGCAGTCATAACTGCAGTTAATCTTAAACTTGGCATACCCTTCTTTTCTCTGTAACGTTTTTAATGGCTCTTTCAGGGTGGGAGAATCCTCGGGGTTTTGCAGGGTTGCATTCACCAACTGATTCATTCTTGCCAGTCTGGTGTCATTAACCAAGGTCCAGCTTAATAGGCAACCCTACCATTTCTATTACAGTGAAGGAAGTTATCTGTCTTTTCCAGCTAAACAACACTGAGAGAAGGAGGAAGCATTTTTTCCTGAGCAAGCAGGAGGTGCCATGCAGCACAATGGTCAGTAAATATGTAGCAGCAATTTAAAGGGTTTATTTTTAATCCAGGACCTCTGTTGAGAGAATGGCATGGACTGGGTAAATCAATCAGGCTGTTGCGAGGCAAGCTTGAAATGAAAAGGCAGCGAAGGAGGAAGTGGTAAATAACACACAGGACTGATTGCTTCTGAGCACAGTTAAGATTGGATTTTAAGAGTAATTACTTGGTCACACCTAACCCCTAGATTGTGTGCAATGTGCAGACTACATGTGCAAAGCCTGCATACATCCACTAAGAAACTGCTCTTGCCTTTGTCAGAAATGATTACCCTGGTAAGAGCCACTTTGTGACTGATTTCATGAAGGAGCAGGAAAGTGTGCAAGACCCTGTGTTTAGTCCACGTGTGAGCTTTAGTATCTTTGCAATAGCACTGAGTCTACCTGCTTGAACTGAGGTGGGGAAAACAAGGGACAAGTAGTTGGAAAGGTGATGTTTCTGCTCTGTGAGAGTCAGGATGCAGGACTGAGCCCCATAAATCATTCATGCTAACATGGAGGCTGGCCAGGATAAGTACATAAAATGCCCGTTACATTTGAAAGTGGTGAGCATGCTATGCAACCCCAAGCAGGACATGCTACCCAAAAGCCCTATAGCATATGAGTCAAACACTGTATTTGCAAACCTGTTCATTGTTGTCCTCACTAAGAAAAGTAATGCTCCAAAGTTCAGTGAGATCCAAACAAACCATCTGTCCATTGTGTTCATGGTGAGAAACCTGTAGCTCATCTCCCTTTGACATCTCTGGGTAAATGGAGGGTGAGTTTCACTCAGTTTGTCCTTATTGAAAGTCTGTTTCAGACAGATAGGACACAGCCCTTTCTGTAGCAGACAAACATAGACATCTCCAACCTGCTAAGACAATAGCAAAATGAGGTCTGAAATTAGATGCAGTAATTACATGCTTGCTTGCTTGCTTGGGATCCCTGCTAAACCTGAACACAGTTGGGAGTTTAAGGTGCTTTGAATAACAGCATGGCTTGAAAGGGAGGCCTTCAGAAGGGAGCCAGGAGAGCTGTGCTCTGATCATACCTTTCCTGTGGATTTTCTCTGTGTTGTTAAGTGAATTGGTACTCCAAAATTCTCAAATGCAGTTTCCATTGGGAGATTTTCTGATTAAGCTTGTGAGTTTCCAGGACTAAGCAATGATTTCTACTAGGCATTAGACACCAAAAGCAATCTCTGTCTCAAACCATCCATAATGCAGACTGCCCAGCTGTAATTCTCCTGTCTTTTCACTGCATCCTCATTGTCTATAAACATAAAGACAGATGTGCAGCCTAGAAGTGGATGCTGCTGAGTCAGCTTACAAGTACCACCCTCCAGAACACAGTAAGTCCTTTTCTTTGCCTATTTTGCTCTCCTTGATCTGATGATCTCTGCTCTCCATGCATGTTGCTTATCTTGTTATCACTCCATGCTGCATTACAGTTCTGGTCCTGAAGTGTATTGCTTCTCAAGGTGAGCCACCTGGATTGTGTCACTTGCAATACACACAGGATGAATTGTGTCTCCAATAGTACTTCATCTTTTATGTGGCTGATCATTCTGAATGTTTGACGGAACACGAGGTCAGAAGTTTTTCAGCTGTGTGAGCAGTCAATGCAACTCAAATGGCCATTTCCTATCTCTTCTGTATGAAAAGGGACACACTGGATGTATGTGTCTCCTCGGCCTTTGGTTGGACTATCTTTTGAGATGAAAGCTATATCATGACCACAGCTCATTTACTGTCTCCAGTAGATCTCCTGGTGTTATATTTCCTGACTAAGTGCAACAAATGAGGGGCAAGAAAGAAATGAGGTGCAAGAAAGGCAGGCAAAATCAGATTGTCATTGTTCACCAGTCTATTTCAAGGGGCAGCTTTTTGCCAGCAGACAGTGGATGATAAAAGACACCTTCGGTTATGCCTCAAAGGAAAAAAAAGCAAACACGGAACTATATTTAGGAAAGCAATTACATTTCAGGATGAAGAAGAGCCATGAAACAACAAGGTATTGTGTGTGAAGGTTGCTTTGTGTACCACAGCCAGATCCTTGGGCTTTACCATTGGTCCTGGAGCTCCTAAAAGTGAAATCCAGATTGCCTCAAATATCATTTTAGACCATGTATCAACTAATGTGCAAAATGAGTTTTGAACACACAGATAGTGAACAGCGATTTCACATCATTCATGATGCCACACAGGTTCCATTCACATGGGCTCCAACTGAATGGGATACTGGGACTTGCATTTGTATTAGGGATCTCCACTTTGGGATTTGAATCAGTTTTCATCTGCTTGTGATGGCAGATACCTGGCAAGTGGACTGCAAATGACCCGCACTTCAATTACCCTGCATCAGCATGATCCTTTCCATACAGAGGCTGACTTGTGCCAACGAAGAAAAAGGCAAAGTATACATATTGTCTTAATAAATTCTCTAACTTTTCCTGAGCCTGAGCTAAACCTTCTTATCCGACATCAAGTAATTTAAGCATTTTTAACATTCTAAAGACAAGTTAATCCTTTTGTAGGGAAAAGTTAGAAAATGGGCTTAGAATGACATTTTAACAATGTCTATGGTATGTTAAGCCAATGAAAAATTCTAGCAGCAGTTTCAAGCATTTTTGGCTAAAATACTACTATGTTCTTAAAACATAAGAAAATATAAATAAAATACTAAACTGTTTGTCAATAATGCAAAACACCTCGTACTCTACCAACACAAACTCAGTAACTTCAGTTGTCACATACTGTTTTAGTGACATTACATATCTAATATGAGTCTTAATTTGACCTGGTCTTACACTTATATCTGTCTGCTGTGAGTTGCCGAATTTTCCCAGGTAAGTTTTTCTGCCAAGTAACACTTGATTTTCATCTAGTCTCAGAGCCTTTATTTCTCTAATTTTTCTGCTTTTGTCAGAGTGTGGCAATTTCAATGCGAAGGATAATAAACAATCAGCCCTCAACTCCTGTTTGCCTACAGAGAAGAAATAATTTTAGACATTCAGATACTGATTTGTCCAACATATTCTATAGTAGTTTGAAACCTTTGAGTTTTATTTTCATTAAGGCATTATTGGCTCTATTGGAGGTGACAATAGAACATCAGGAAATTTTCCTCATTTTCTATTACTGTTTTTGCTCAGTGTCTAAAGGAGTGCAGCATAATAAAGCATATACCTCTTCAAAGACTAGAAAACTGACTGCAGAGCCACCAGCCAGGCCACCATATAATGTGTGGTTTGAGAGCAAAGCAGTTCTGTCCATTAGTAAACTCACTGAATGATCCAACTTCTATGCATATCTGCTACTTAAACATCCACTGGATTGCATCTATTGCCTGAGCCTGGGAACCACCACTGTGTTATCAGAGAGCTGATCCTACTGCTGAAAGCCCTCAAGCACCCACTTGTTCATTACGCACACCCTGAGTGCCTCTCCCAAGAACACACACCACAGCTCACTACACTTTGGTCTCTGTTTGTTTGTCTTCTCCAAGCCCAGTTTGCTTTCTAGTCTTTCAATGAAGGGAGTGCCCTCATGGAGGAATGCAGGTGTATGCTTGGCTCCTTTCAGCCTAAACACAATCCAAGGCTCTTTGAGCTACTTGAGATGCCCACATGCCTAGAATACGACTGGTAGGAGACCTATGCCCTCTTGGAACACTCCAGGGCATCTCACATGGCTCTAGGGAGTTTCCTTAGAGGAGCTGAATGGATGCCTCTGGGGTACATCTGGTAAGTGAAAACAGTGTGAGCTGGCTGTGACCACTGGATGGAAATGGAAAATAGGGATAATTCAGGTTTGGAAACAAGCAGCCAATTGTCAACAGGTCTCACAGTTCATGATGCTGTTTGGAAACTGATCTGATGTTATCCTCGGGAGCTCCCACTCTGACTCTGCATCGTAGCAAACTGCAAGAGTGGCCTCACCAAAGCTGGAGGACTTACCATGGCATATGGTAGAGTCCTAAAGAGTGTGACTGGAGGCTTTGCACCCTATTAATAGTTTAGCACATCATCCTCATGCCCAATGACAGGAGGGTCAAAAGAAGTGTTAAATTTGGAGCCACGTGTTACAGCTACGAATTCAACATCTATTCCCAGCTTCCTCCTGCAAGAGCTGCAGCAAAACTGCATTTATTCCAGTTTCCATCTGTCAAAAGTATAACTCACACTTCCCAATCCTGCAAGAGAACTGTGGAGAAAAAATCCTTTCATGATGGAATGGGATCAGATACAGTGGGGAAGAGGCTAAGTAACTTGGAAAAAAATACAGATAACTTGTTCTCATATCTGTGTCTTCCAAAGACATTGCCTTGGACTTCCTTTCCTGAGTTACATGATCAACACATGACTTCTGGCTTGTGGCATCATATTTTTCTTATTTTAAAGTAAGCAGATAAAATAGGATATTCCTGGTTCACAGTTGCAGAAGGGGCAAATACATATCTTTTAACACCTTCTATATCACTCACAGGAAAAAAGCAAGAAAACAACATACAGCAACCCTTCTGCCCAGTGCTGAAACAGCCTGAGGCAATGTACAGAACAGAAAAATATCTTTATTTAGGTTTCTATTATAAACTGCCTTTGGTTTATAAATGGTCCCTTCTTTACCATGAAACATACTGGGAGAGTTTGAAACTTAAATTCATCTCTCAATTACTAAAATTTCAAAGGAGGGACAGAAAATTGCAGTTATCTACCACGACCTTTGGTGATTAGCAATGAAAAGTGTTTGATCTTCACCTGACAGAAGCAGAACAGAAGCCATCCCTAGTCTGGGCTACTTGAAAAAGGAACTCTTGCAGAGTTTTCATTCCCCTATGGTTCTCTTGAAGATTAATAGCAGTGAACAGCAGTTTCTCTTTGTTTTTACAATAATATCCTGTTTTGTAATCCACAGGAAAAGGAGTATGAAAGTAGCAACCTTGGCAGGGAGTGGGGGCCAAGGAACTGTTTTCTGAAATCTCAAAGCTCAGAAACACAAAGGCTTAGCGGAATTTCCAAGTGCAAAAAAGCCAAATGGTAAAGAAAATGCCATGATAATGAGAGAGGAATTATTTATTTACCCTGTTTATAAATTCTTCTTCTAGGGTCAGGTTTTCTTCTTCAGTGGTCAACTGAAGAAGACAGGCAATTGCTTCTAAATGCTTTTAAGTAAGCGCCTACTAATATCTTTAAGGGCTGTTAATATTGTGTTTTGTTGGTTTTGGGGAATTTTTCCCCAAAGATGAAACAGAATATAATAATATTAAAAAATAGGAGAGTGTAATTTTAACACCAAACAAATGAACAGCTGAAAAATCCATAGAATGAGATAGACAAGCAAATAATGGTATTATTAAAGGGACTAACGTAAAACACTTCTGTTCAGTGCTTACATGGCAAACAGACTAGGTTATATTTTTTTCCATGGAAGATAATAACTGGTGAAACCATCCTTGCAGTTCCAGTTCAAAGACTGGAAAGAAAAGCATGTTAGAACTAGTGAAGACATTAAAAGAGGCCCATGTCTATCAGAGCATTGTTTCAAAGGGCCATAAGCTAGAATAAACATTGACACAGTAAGGAAAAAAATATTCAACAATAGCAATTGTTCAAAATGGGCACAAGCTGCAAGCTAACAGATCTGTACTGACCTAAATAAACCTGGACAGGGACCAAGGCCCAAAATGTAAAGTTACTTTTGGAATTTAACTTCCACTGATTTCAGGAAGAATTAGAAGCTGAAATGCCTTCATGACTCTAGGTCTGGTTCATTAACTGCCACTGTTTGCAACCCATTCCCAATCCACAACCCCTTCCAGCTATGGCAAGGAGAAGCAGACCACTGAGATGAATCTTGGGAAAGAAGATGTCACAGAGTTTTTGCCTCTGCCACAAGGCTGTTCTAGATCTTCTTTCAAGTCTTCATCTTGCATAATCTCTTCTCCTCTCCTATTCGTCTTCTTGTAATATTTCTCTCTGACCATTATGTCCCTCTGTCACTTAGGTGACATGGACTGTGCTGTGGGAACATCACTTCTTGCAGGCTGTGGTAATGCACTATTTTCACCAGTTAGAAGTGTTGTCTTCTATGATGGCTCAGATGTTCAGCGAAGATTTTAGTTTCTATTGCAAATTCCCAACTCATAATAATTGGTCCAATAACCTACTTAATTATTTATTGGAAAATATTTCAGCCACATTTTCTTGGAATTACGGTTTCTGACAGGAATCTAAAGCTAAAAAGAATGGTGCATTCCTTTATTCTTTCTTCATTTGTGCAAATTCCACTTGAAATCAATAAGCTTGAATGTCCTCTCACACCAGCACTTCATTGATATATTTTTAATGTTCTTCATCGGAGCTATTCCTGATTTACATAGCCACCTTCAACAGAAGGATCTAGTGGAATTGTCTTGTAAGCAATGCAGCAAAACCCATAAAATTTGGCTACTTACTATTAATAGCGGGAGATAAGAATTTATGAAGTTAAAAAAAATACACCGATTTTAATCCACTGCAATATTGGCAATATTGGCCTAAAATACAGTTAAATCAGTGGACTATCAAAACCACACTCATTTTTTAAGTAACGGAACAATGGAAAAATGCATTTAAACATTACATTATTCTTCTAATATCTTCAAGTAGTTTACTACACTGAAACAATACTTTCATACCAAAAAGTTCAAAACTGTATGGCAGGTTTTGCATTCTGCAGATAATATGTACCATCATGGTTTCTGATCAACATCTATTGGCCACAGTGCTCGAAGTATTAACGAAATGTCCTCTTTGAGCAGTAAGGTCATTTTAATTGTGCTGATTTAATTAGGAAGGGGAGGAGAGAGTTTCAAATCACTTTGATACTTCTACTGTAAAGCCAAAATGCCAATGGGTATTGGCTAAATGCTTTAGTGGTTGCTAAAAGAGGAGGTTTAAGAGTGATCGCATCACAAAAATGCCTTTTTTGCAGCTCAGAAAGGCATCTCCAGCTATCTTAACATTACCATATTCTTGTAAAAAGCTAGTTTTCAAAGTGATGCTTCCAACGACAAGAAAACTTTTGTCTTCCTTTTTCCAGAGTTTTTTGCTGAAGAAGTTTTAGAGTGATTTTTTTATGAAGTACCTCTGAGGTCTGTCTTTCAGAGACAGTAGGGGCACTTAAGTGTCTGTTAGGTCCCTATCTACACACTAATGTTGTGCAAAGAGATAAAACATCATACACCCAATCTTGTGTGCCAGCTCAGTTTTATTTTAGGAAAGAAACCCAGCTGTAATTGGCATTTTTAGGCTGGTATAAATTTGCTTGCTCTGTGGGATGGACTTTGGCGACTAGAAAACAACGTAAGTGTTTCCTGGAATTGATATCACTGTAACAAACCTTTGTGTAGAGCAGACATCTACCCCACTGAAAATTGGTTTTGAAAATGGAGCTCAGAAGGAGGTTTTACATTCCTAAATATAAGCATTGCCAGATGGGATTCCCAGAGGTGCTTTTGCATGTATCCAGTAGTGACCTACTAAATGTCTTTCAGTATAGAGAGTGTTCCAAAGTGAAGATTGCAATACAAAGGAAAGCACCTGAAAAGAAACAGTGTTCACAAAAAAGGGGACTTGAACAACTCCCTCTGTCACAGTGGATAAAGATGCTCAGTTTTTTCCCCCTGAAATGTACCTATCATGCTTTCAGCTAGCCACAGTGCATATGACAGAGTTGAGGTGAGAAAAACACCCAGTCGGCAGCAGCAGTGACATTAGAACAAAGCCGCATTGTAGAGGGCTAGGAAGGGTGGCTTCTTATCTTTCACATACTACATTCCTGGTTCAAACAAAGAGGTACACACTTTGACATTATAGTTCCTGATAGTCCTCCTCTCTGCCTTCCTGAACTGGTTTATCCCCTACCTCTTCTACCTCTTTATAGGAGTAGAAAGTCTATGAAGACCAAACACTGGAAACAAAGCTATAGATAGCTTTTGATCCAGGAAACTTCTACTTTCTTAGCATGCAGGAACATGCCAACAGGTGTAAAAAGTTCAAATGACAAGTGGAGATAGAAAAACTTTAAGCATTTACTGAATGGAGAAGCAGAGGTGAAAACCATGGCATCCAATAGGAAATCCTACAGCTTAGGGCTCTGCTATAGCCTTCACCATGGACAAGCATCTGGGGAAAACAGTCTAGTTATGTCTCTGCGGTTGTATTGCACCAGGATAGTATTCTGTAGGATACCTGTACTGGTGTTTTTCCCAGCTCACCACCCAGCCCCTGCATGGACCATCAGTCAGGGTGTGCAACACAGATATTCAGCAGGAAGTGTGGCTGATAACATCCTACCATGGAAGGCAAGAAGAGGATGGCAGCTGTGTAGTTTTGGGATCCAAGCGATAGTCTACAAGTGTTCAGGTTCAATAGCATTTGTAAGTTGTCCTGCCATCCTCTGTCTTGGGAGTAGGTGCTACAAATATGGGGAAAACTACCCCAGGGGAACAGTTGTAAGGAAAACACTAAAAAACTGCAAAACTTCAGCTAAGACTAGGGTCAATACTGGACTTACCGTATGAACTACTGAGTAACTAGTGATAATCAGTTTATTAGGCATTAGGACTTCTGACATTATTTCTTTGGGGCCACAGTTCAACTATTCTTGATAACTCATAATGTTTATTTAAATGCAAAAATATTAATTTAAGTACTTCCTGCTATATTCCCTTATTTGAAATGTGGAGCGAGGTATTCACAACAATTCACAAGGAGAGGTCTATGTGGACAAGAAATAGGCCCAGGGATCATGTGTTTCATGGTGGGATATTGCCTAAAAAACACCCCTTCCAACTTTAAATATTATTGTTTTCTTAAATTAACTCTGGGAGATTTTAATCTAGATTTTGGGTCTCTGCCAGGGAACACACACCGCTCCTCACACCCCTGAGAACATTGTGGAGTCCTGTACAGTCAGCTGGCATAATAATGACATAGCAACCAGTTAACTCTATCACTTCTTCACAAAGTCTTCTTCTCTAATGCTGTTCTTCCATTAATTCATTGTAGTTTCTCAATTAATACCCTGTGTGGAGGAACACAGATTTGTTGTTCTCTTTTTAGGGGGTCTTTAGGGAGGTCACAGGACTATTTAGTGAAACTTAAAGGAAAACTTAATACATTAGATTACTTCCTGCAGCTCAAAGGGCTAACTTCATTAACACTGATTAACAGGTCAGGCTGGATCAGGAAGGGTAGTTAGGATTCCTTGAAGTGGTGCCTGAGAAGGGGTCTTAGAGAAGAAGGAGGCAGGGATTTATGATGACTGGAAAGTTCTGAGCATATTGTTTGGGTCTGAGTTCAAGGGATCCACAATGAAAGCAGGTTGGTCAAACAAAAAGCAAATGTAGGGCAAACAGGATGTTTTTCAGGGTATACCCTTCAACTGCATGAAGTGCATCCTTGAGCTTGCTTTTTGCCTCACCTAATTAGAGCGAATGGTAATGTTTCTCGTTGCTTATAGATCACTGTTTTCAGCCCGTGTCAGGGAAAGTTCTCCTGATGAACCCCATGGGATATAACCTGAATAGAGGATGGAAGGTGGAGCATGGATTTTTGCCAGTTCACTGTAAAGCTACGTCTGGGTTAGTTTTTAGTGAATCATCCCAGCCATCTGGGGGAAGGGGGAGGAATTCCCTCTCTTCTTAATCAACCTATCTACATTTTCAAAGGGAAATATTTCTCAGTAAGATGCACTGTGCATATCTGGCACTTGGCTTCTTGTTACTGCCAGCTGTCACTCTGATAATGTGTTATAAATGATGGCACACCAAGCAGACAGGGCTGCAAGCCCATGTGATTGTGCTGCATTATCAAATTGACAACCAGAAAGAACAAGAGCTCTGGCTGCTGAATTGGTCCATAAGTGTGTTTTGCATTGTTGATATTGCTATTTCTATACAAAAATTGGGCTTAAACATTTTTAATATTTTCTCAGAAAAAGTCAGAACATTGTTAGGACCTCAGCATGCAGATAGCTGGGGTGAGGAACAGCATAAAGCTTGTTTAAAATCCTGTTTTCATAGACTAAAACAGGCAAAACAATGATTACTAATGAAACGAATTCAAGTATATACTTCACAACTGTTAGCACAGGAATCTTGAGTGGCATAAACTGGCATCATTCCCTCAATAGATACCTCATGTGACAAAAAGCCATGGTTGTCAGGCAGTGCATGTAGATTCAGGGGGAGCAATGCAGATATGTCCATAGGTAACCATGGGTGGAACAAGCTGGTAAAATCTACAGCAGAATCCAAGTTGGGGCCTTTGGGTCAATACAGTTGTGGGGAAAGTCTTTCTTTCTCCCAATTCCCAGGAGATTCTGTCCTCTTCCAGTGCCATACCCAGGTCTGTGATTCTGCTTTCCCACTTCGGTGGCCTGGGAGCAAGTTCTTTGTATGCTTGATGTGGGGAAGGCTGCCACAAGCATAGACTCATGCAGACCCTGTTCTGTATGACTTCAGGATGAGCAGAAGACTCAACCCTAGTCTGGAAACTTCTTGTGGGGCTTCTCTCTCCCCAAAAATGTTCAAAGCAAAACTCTAACTGAAGGTAAAATGAGTTTGGCATAATTTCATGCTCTCTAGTTCTTGGTTTCATCTGCGTTTGGAAAGAAGGTATTAGAATGCTAAAGGAAAGGCTGTTCTTAGTACTTGCATGTTCGGTCTATGATGATTTTCCATAACATAAAGGCTTTTCTGGCCTTCTGTACAAAGTCCAAATGTTGTTACCCTGAATCTTAGCAACGTTTGCCATTTCTGAGTGTTTCTCAAGATAAAGAAGTCACAGTTTCTTCTTGGGAGATATCTACAAGCACCAAAAATATGTGTTTTATGCACAGTACACAATAACTCCTTCCACAGCAAGCACTACTGGGTAAAGCTCAAAAGCTTCAGAAATGACTCAAAGGTCTTTGCTGTACTGGTCCATAACTCACATGGTGTATACAGGGTTTGCTGTTTCAAGGAGTGGTGGAAGGGGTCAGGTAACAGTCAAAAAATGTATGAGGGAGAAGCGATCTAATCCAGCCAGAAGTGGACAAACCTGATCCCACTACTGAGAGCTTCTAAAGGGTCCGATGGGACAAAAGTGATAGACTTGCCATGTACTTGCCACAGATTAGTGCCATAAATCTATTCAACATCCAACACAACTTCTCAACAGAAATTTCTACAAGCTGAAATGACAAATTTTCATGAATTAACACGTTCATGTCATCCAAGGTAATCACTCTAAAGACAGCTGGAAATAAGACTTCAAAAAAAATAATGCTAAGGTTATTAAATGATGTTAATATGTCAAGAGATGTAGATGTTTCATTTGATATAATTATACCTAAAGGGACACTGCTACTGAGCAAAAGCTAAGAAAATAGTTAAGTATCTAAAAAATACCACAGAAGTAAAGTTATTCCATGAATAAATACTCCCTGCTCCATATCTCTCCATGACAGCATTGCTATCAGGCAGTACACTCATTTTACTAGCCACTAGATTAATACTGGGTAAATTACTTTGCTCTTACAGACTTGCATAGGAATGCAGTATAGTCACTGAATTCAATCTAGAAATCCTTAGGGTCAGAGGGGAGATGATGATTATCTTGTATTATGTAGGACCCATAAAGAGTTGTCTCGTTATTTTCAGAGTGAGAGGGCTGACTTTTCCTGTATAACGTGTGTGAACTCTGCTTATACCACAGTCAACGAGGGGAGATGGGAAAGGATGGAGGATTAGGGCTTATTCATAGCAACAGCCATAAGAAAAAGCAATGACTGGTCATGGTTAGCACTGACTAAAAGTGTAGCCAGAAGATGCCAGTAGTCTTCATGTTTACCTGTCACTGAAGTCTTCTTAGAAGTGTTGCATTTGATTCGGAGAATCATGATGGAACGACTTCATTATGTGTGAAAAGTGTCATTGGTTCCAGTGGAATTTCTCATGGAGCAGTGTGTGAATAACCTTATGGCTTACTAGAAATAAGGGCAATGTCTCTGACATGGAGTTAGCTGAAACCATTTAATTTTTGGCTGGGGTGTGTGGATGAAACCAGGATGTGCATGTTCGAGCCTGGGCTTGAAGGAAACCTCTCATTTCTGCATTCTTCTTTGGACTTATGGTCCAAAATGCTTTGAATGAATGATGTGGTTTGTTAGGAGTCCTTCTTCCTCTACCCTTGCCTTCCCATCCCCAATATTCTCTCTTTTGGGGAAACCATTTGGTATCTGCTCAAAAGTATTAGTGTCTAACCTTAAAGCTATAAACATTCTGGTGGAAAGAGGGAAAACAGCAGAAAAAGGCTCAGGGGAAGCTGGCAAAGAATCATGTTTCCTAGCAGGTTTTTACATGATCTTGAGCAAGTCTTTGATCATGACTGAGAGCTTTGGTTGCTTCTGTAGTACAAGTGATAACAATATGTATTAGCTGACTTATGCTGTATCTATGCATGCTTTTTCTTGCTGAAAACAGGGGAAAATCACTGTTTAGTAAGTATCCCTGGCAGCTTTCACTGACAGCTTTTCTCCAGCCAACCTATTCCTCAAAGCAAAGTGATAAATATGTATCAGCCTATTAATACAGTATAATTAAACCTAGCTTCTCTTCTTTTCATCCCCACGGTACCCAAGATATGCATTGGGGTCCATGAACAAAAAGATCAACCTTTGTCCAGAGTGATTCTGCAACCTAAGAATCCAAGTTAGTATTTGGTTTTAGTTCTGTAACACACTGATACTTATGCTATTCCCAGTTTTTGTTGAGAGGTGGTGATTTTTTTTTTTAACTTAGTATTGAGAAACTCCAGGCTCAGCATTTACCTTGAACTTAAAAATCCAAAATTCGATCAGCAAGGACTTTGCATCCTGAAAAGTCTTCTGCTGTGGTACCAGTTATATCAGGTCTTAATTCACCCAACAAAGTGGTCTTCTTTATTCCATCAGGCATTTCCTTGCTGGATCATTTCACCATATTGCATAGGCATCCTTTCCTATTCAGTCATCAGAGCTGACAAGCTGGCTCTGAAAGCTACAATCAGAGGGCACAGAAAGAAGTGCAAAGTGCTTCACTATGTTTCGATGACATATTTGGTTAGAAAGTGTACATCATTTACAAGTCACCTTGTTCTGACCATCATTATATAGACACTGTTAACTCCCGATGCAGTTGTGCATCAGCATTACACAGCAAAGTAAGCATTTGTAAATCCTACTTGTTTGTACAAAATGCTAACTACTGACTTTGGGAATGGGTGGCTGAAAACAAGCTCCATAGAAAGGTGTTTAAAATGGGAGTCGGAATGAGGATGCAAACTCTGTTTGAGGCATAATCATTGTCAAAAACCTATGGGTCAGGAAACAAAGACATATCAGTAAAAATAAATGCTCCTTGATCCAGTTCTTAACATAATATACTCCAGTGCTGTATCCAGCAGATATATGAAAGCACCATGTCCTTCAGCTTCTTCAGGCTTTTGCTCTAATGCACAGCCTTAACAGTGACCTCCTACGCTTTTGTATTGACAGATCATCATATCTGACAAATCACCATACCATTCTGGAAGTTATTCTGCCTTAGTCTGCCTGATCAGATTTTCTATTAGGCTGTATAGTGGAGGAAGTTGATGAATATGCCGAAACAATTTGCCTGAAGTGAGCAGCAAACTAGCTGAAAACAGAACTAAGACCTTGCCATCTAATCCATTAACCACTACTGAACAGGAATGCCTACGTGTTAAGTGCCTCAGCAACACTGCCTTGTACTACGTAGACGAGCTATGTAGACAAGCTCTTGCAAGGAGCTCCAGGAGAGGCTGGGGAACAGTATGAAGAGTTTGTGGTCCTCACTGCGTTTGCAATCTCCACTCCCTCTTTCAGCTCCTGGGTACACATTCTCATGGTGTAACAGCTTTGGGTTTGACCTTTCTTCTATTGCCCTTACAGCCACATTAATCATCAAATTATTGTCACAGTAAATCCACTCTGGCTTTTGGGACAAGATATAAGTACCAAATAAAGTGAGAGTACATAAAGCTATTACTCAAGTGCTTGTCTTTGTAATACAAGAGACACCACTCCCAGTGGTTGGCATGGAATTAAAAGTAGAGTTAAACCAATAACACTCAAGACAGAGGACGTTTCTTGGGAATTAATGACTAGCTGGGAGGAGCTTGTATGGCTAGAGGCAAAGTCAAAGCCATTAACCTCTGCCTGTCACTTAGGAAACATCCTCTCCTAAAGTTGTTATTGCAGCGTTATAATCTAAAAGATTGAGATAAATATATAAATATATAGTGGCCTTTATTTTTCATGAACAATACATTGTCAATTAGTACATTCACAGCAATTTTACGTGATGGATACCCAGGATATAGACAACCCAGAGGCAGAATTATCTCTTTGAATTTAATTTATTCCATGATAATTTATCACTGAGGAAGCATAATGATGTCATGGACAGAGGCCAGCAAATATTGAGGAGCAGTTTGCAGAAGCACTAAAAAGTTTTAGGTTCTTTGGACAGCAACAGTATTAAGTCTATGTGATGACATCAATGTGCCTCTTCATTAGCAGCATCCATCCAACCAAGTGACTGCTCTTGGATCACCAGTGATAAGCTTACATCTTGCTAATAGACAGTCCTTCTTGATCTGATGCCCTTGGGAACTTGCTTTGGCTCCTTGGGAACTTGCTTTGGCTCCTTGGGTTATGTCTTCTGCAGCTATTCCTGATCTGCTATCAGTGCAGCAAGCAGATCTTGTCTAGAGACAGCCCAGACAAAACAAACTCTGAAAGTCACCAAGGCTCCACTTAAATGGGGGCTTGCAAGCTCTGTGTCTCAACAAGAGTGCCATGCCAGATGGGCACGGGACAGAGAGTCTGCCATACACAGCACCTTGGACTCACCAATCTATAGCAAAACCTTAGGCTACTTTTGTTCCCATGATTCTTCTTTTTTCCTCTCAGCCACTTTCTATCTCTGAAAATGCTGTCAATGGAAATTTTTCTGCCAAGCTGATCATCTGTAAGAGGTAATAAAGAATGAAAGACATGCTTCATCACCACTATCTGGACAGAGCCAAGCCATTTAAATTCCCTTAATTTTCCAGTTTATGTCATAGTGCATACTCTTTGACGCATAAAAGCTTTCATAATTTGTTTCATAAACAAAGGAATGGTGCTTTGGCTTTTACTAGGTACATTGATTTTTCTCCATGACCTCCAGACTACCAAAGACAAAACGCATCTGATTTTGTTTACTATTATCTGGTAAAAGTTAATGATTGCAATTATTCTTCAGTCAGTTTGCTGCCCATGGTGAGAGTCTGAGAACAGAAGGTAAGGAGGGAAATGTTGAAGCCTGTTAGGTCCAAGTGAACGGCTACGGATCCTGCATGCAAGGTATGGTGCTGCATGAAACACAAGTTAAGGCTTGATGAACAAAACATTGGCAAAAGTTTTACAGGGTCTGTGAGACAGGATGCCAGGATAGGTGACTGTAACAGCCTTTCCTGGCCTCAAAGGC
>JBCJKH010028039.1:0-15865 GCA_039877255.1 Loriculus beryllinus | reverse complement strand
CAGTCTTGTCTCTGTTTGTCACACTTGAGAAGGATATAAAAAATACAGAGCCCAATCTAAAGTGTTTTTATGACAAATTTGAAATTAATCCTGTACTTTTGCAATCAAAATGTGTCATCATGGAAACAGTAGAACTGCTCCATCTGGTTGTGCAAGTAGTTTTGGCTATGAAATGCTCAGATGGAGCCTTGTAATTCAGGAGCCTTAGTAATTCAGCATAATTCTGTAGGGTTAAGATGAGCACATGTTAGAATACTGCTTAACATCAGTATTTAGAATACAGTCCCTTATTTAATTAGGGGATAAGTAGTTCTTAAGTATTTCCCCACTTGCCAGGAAGTGCCATTTCTTTTCTGAAAGCATGTAACCTACATCTGTGAAAACCCATTGTTAATGTTTCTAAATTCAGATTCCCAACATGTTTGGAAATGAACTTCAACAATGATCTCTAATGTGCTGAACTGGCAGTCTGAGTCTAGGAAGATATAGCATAATTCTTAAAACTCACTGATTGCTACCAACCATACTTTAGATGAATATGGAAAATATTTAGAGGTCCAGTCTAGAGCATGCAGAAAAGCTTTTGATATTCCAGTGATGGAGGGATGTGATTCTTTCCTGCTGAGGATAAGCTGGCCTCACTGATCAGTCCTACATGATTAACTTCATGGTCGTAGCATAATCAAGGGCTGTTAGAATACCACTCACCGCTTTAACGTTGCTTATTGAGTCTGAAGGGCATGTTGTCTTACTCTTGTGCCAGAAGCGTATTAGATCTGCAGAGCCTGCAGCTTTCTGTCAAAGGGTGACCATGACAACAATATGAGAGGATAGATGGTTCCTTAACATCATCAGCCAAGTTGGCTCTTGCTCTCTGATCACAGAATCTTTTACAGGATCAAATGACAGAAAAGCAAATTCAGCACTGCTGCTTTTCCAGAAGTTGGATGTTCCTGCAAAATATCCTAAACCCGATGAATGTCTCTACCTACAGATACACATACACACTATTGAGAACAAAAATCTGTACATCAGATTACAGTTAGATTGCTTTCTACAACCTGTTCTTAATGCTCCTTTCCTCCAATGGTTTTGGCTAGATATACAGCTTTCTGTCCATCTTGGCAGAGGGAAGTCTTCATATAAAAGCTGCTGTGATTTTTGAGAGACATGTAAAATATGAGTGCACAGATTTGCCATGGGCCTGTGTAAGGAGTAACTTTACAGCGTTATCTTTGTAATAGTTGTGTGTGTATATGATTGTACCCTCAGGCAATCAGAGTGCTCAATACAGGAAATGAAGTTCACTTGCATTCGCTGGCAGCGCTGGTGAGGCATGCACATCTGTGGTCTGGCTCTGCTTTACCCAGTGTTTGCTTAATACTCTTTCACACAGTCAGGATTTGAATGCTTAGTGTTATTAAAAACAGGCATGGAAATATTTTGATTCACCCATGATCCTGAAATGAACTTTGGATTTATTTGGAATAATTCATAAAATTGCTAAAGTTCAGATCTCAAATGGAAAAATGAATCACTTGCAAACCTTAGTTGGGAACAAGCTGAGCTGATGAGTTACAATCATTACTTTTTTTTTAATCTTATGTCTTATCCAATGCTTGATCCTTGCTTTGTCTTATTGAAACAGTAGGACAATCAAAAGCTGGAAATTTCATCAGATCTGATAATTTGACCAGACATTAGTGTATTTACTTCAGTTGTCTGGTTTTGTGGAAGACAAAGGATAGCCAGTTTTTTTGTAGATTCTCATAACAGATTGTGAGTTACAAAGCTGGGTATTGAACTGTATTTTCCAAAGCTAAATAAAATGGCTGCCCACTATTTCTCCTCCCCCTCTGTAATCTAGTGCTGGTTTTAATGAATATACTGTTAGTTTACCGGGAGCTAAAACAAAACCTTTGGAAACAATATTTCTCTGTCTTTTTTTGTGTGTTGGCAAAATGCAGATTGCCCTCCTTCCCATCAAAAGAAGCTATTTAAAGATTTTATTTGTTACACTATCACAAACATGGGGAGGGGAGGGGCATGGGATATCAAGAGTCTGGCACCAAATCAGGTAAGGGCATAAAGGTACTCAGAAATTCCAGTCTGGTAGTAACTTCTCTGTATGGTGCTCAGCAGTCTTCCATACAGAAGGATGAAATGATTAAATAGAAACTGTCGAAGCCACAGGACACTTTTCAGGCACTAGATGGAAAAGGAATAGGAGAAAGAAAAGAAGAGATAAGAGGGAGGAACACACCCAGAGACAGCATGCTGTAGACAAAGTTTAAAACCATCTTCAGCAGTAGCTCAGATTGAAGAAAAAACAAGCATGAACATGCCCCCCCCCCAAAAAAAAAAAAAACAACCCAAAACCCAACCCAAACCCCAACCTAACAGAAGACTCCCCCTCCCACACCAAATATCCACATGCCTCCATTCATCAAGGGACATTTATAAATCAGTTGCTCTGGAGTAGTTTTGAGAGTTGAAAAAGACTACAAATAACCACATAGTTTTCAAGAACCTTTATACATCATCTTTTTCTTTAATTAGATTAGCTTTACAAGCAACTTGAGAGCTCTTTCATAATGAACACTGCTTTTCAAATTACACAACTTTATAGGCAACCTGTAAATGAATCCTGAATTTCTTTGCCTGCTATAGATAAAGGTCTCGTAATTCACAGCCAGCTAACATCATGAATAAAAATAGCATTATGAAGCTTTATCTTTAACCAGGACTAGACACATACAGATCATAAGACAGTTTAAAAAATAGTTTTAGAACAAGGACCTGCTTGGTGATGCTCAAGACTGAATATTCAACCGAGATGAAATGAACAGTTTCTAAAGGACATGGAAGAAATGGCTGACCTGATTTTGTTGACCCTATTGTAATGACTTACATGGAGTGAAAAAATAAGCACTTTTAAAACCTGTCTGGCAAGCACAAACCTACAGTGTGATTAGAATTTGATACGCCATGTAACTGCAGAACTTTGAATTACAGAGGGACTGAAATGAGTTTAAAGGCTTATGCTTACATTTCTAAAACAAAACTAAACAAACCTCTGTTAAAGTAGCACTGAAGAAGATGAAGTAGAAGAGGTGGCTTTTTTTTGCTTGTTTCATTGGTAGCCTAAATGCACTGCAGACCAGACAGTAATGAAGATTTGCACTCCTTGGCCAGGTTGGCAGAGGCACTTACAGTAAAGGTATCTGTCTGGTTTTCTGGGAAGAAAGGAGGAAAGAGGAAGGTAACTGTAAAGGGCAAGAATATACTGAAAAAAAAAAAAAAGGAAAAGCAAAATCAAAACAAAACTGGGATTTCTGTTGGTTCTCTTAAATGATATACCAATACCGATTCCCCCCCTTCTGTCAGTTTGTTACTGAACAATTAGCTTTTTCATGTTTTACATGAACAATAGTAATGTTTTTAATAAAAAATTACTGAGCTTTCCATAGAAAAGGTCTCTAATTGAATACAAACTATACAGATGCTAAAATTGTCACAAGTTGTAATATATACAGAAATATTTCTGTACACTCACATTGTTTTGGCTAAGTAAGGAAATAAGGGACAGATAGAAAACTGCAGTGGGTAAGTTGATCAACCCTCAAACTCCTGAAAATGTGAATGCTGTCTTTTATAGGTTTGCTTGTGTTTTCTCAAGCTTTTAAAGCTCAGGGAAAAAAAAAAAGGAAAGAAGAATTAAAAAATAATAACAATAATAATAAAAAGAGATCAGTGTCCAAACCATCCATTTCTTAAAAATAAAAGAGTATCAACATTTCTGCACATCTCACTTCTATTCTGTGATGTCCCCTCTCCTTGATAAAATTAAAACAATGTAAAAGAAAGTAAATGTTTTCCTACTAAATATATACCTCAGTATTGATCAAAGGGCAGTGCCTTTTTGGGGAAATCCTTCAGCCCAGTGAAAACCTAAAGATGTATTGCACAAGGAGCCTACAGTGATGCACTTCAGCTTCAGTGTGCTGACCATCTCCTTGATATTATACAACAGATCAAGGTGTCAACTTACAGACTGCACAGGACACCAACACTTGAAAAGGAAATTAAAAAGTGAGGGTTTTGATATTCTATTAACTTATATACAAAGGAAAGTGGAGTGCCAAGTATTCGTTAGAAAACAGAGAAAGCTCAAAGGTTTCCGTCAAGTACGTAAGGAGGTTCTGGGTACCTCTGATAGCCTAGGAAAGCCCTTGTATGTTCTTGTAACTCGATGGTATTTACCAGGTCCCCAAAGCCAATGACAGCAACCGATAGTGTCAAGTTCACTTAGTGCCAGTCACTTTAAAAAAACCCAAAACAAAACCAACCCACGAAATAAAATGAAACAAAAAAAAAAAAAAAAAAAGGCAAACAAAACAAAAAAATCCCCTAACCTAAAATAAAACAAAGAAGAGACAGAAACTTCCCCTCTGCGGATCCAACATACAAAACCACAAACTGAATGTTACTAATAGCGAGATACTGATTTGCTTCTGTTAATAAGGTTCAGGAGGACACAGTCAAAACAAAAAAAAACAATACAGCAGCAATCTTTAAAAGTTAAGATTAGTGTGAGATATGATATAAAACAATCAGGTTTTTAGCTGGTAATTAAAGTGCTCCTTTTCTGACTTAAGGTGTAAAGAAAATTAAAGTGATTATCAGTTACTGGCAACCCTTACGTTAAATTAGGTCTTCAATGGCAGAGGAGAACAGTATGAACAGTTTTACAAAAATAGATCCATGTTATTTTGGAGAATACTGTAATTTTTTTCTTTTTTTATTTTTTTCAGTTTTTCTTTTTTTCTTTTTTTTTTTTTTTAAGACTCAATTTTGATTAACTGTACCTGGTCATACAAAAATTACCCAAAATTCAAACTTTTAGCATATAAAAAAAGGGAGTGATGAATTGGATTCAGCTGGATGACAGGTCTGGCAAAATCTAAGGATGGACAAATTCTATGTAGGGCACTTATTTATGTCCAGATGCATACGTTGTTTCTTACTGATTGCTTATCTTCTTCACATAAGCAGTCACAGGCCTGGAGTCACAATCACATAGTACAATGCTTCAGCAGTCAAAGAACCTTCTATTTGATGCAACATTGAAACACTGTTTGCTTCTTTATTAAAATGTTGGTTTGTTGTTGATTTTCCTTTATCTTGTTATTCACATTCAAAAGTTAATAGATAGCATCAAGATTTATCAGGGAGAATAGCAAGGGGAGTTGCTAAATCAAAGGCTTATAAAACGTCTTTCCCAACTGAGTCAGAAGGTTTATTAAGTTCAACCCTCACACCTTTTTCACCTGCAGAAATATGAAAAGGAAACTGGCATTATTTTTCAGCATTTATCAAAGTACAGTCTACAGAATCACTACATGACTTTCAAGATCAGTTTTGAGAGAGCACTTTGAAGATTATCTAGCAAGGCAGGTATTTTTGTATATGTGCTCTATATCCTGTGCTGCGTAAAGTTAACAAGCTGTGGTTACTCATCTGCCCAAGTAGAAAACTGGATACTTCACATCACAAATGCAGGTCTGCAGCTCATCATCTCAGCCTTTATAAAGGTAAGCTTTAAGAACAGCCAATTGAGAATGTGAAGGGGTATCCTCCATTATTCAGTATCAGAGTATCTGGAGTTTCTAGGTACTTAGCTTTGTAAAGAAGCTGTGAGGAATGATTAAAATGAACCATTCCATTTGAATTGATGCTAAAAAAAATAGTAATAAATCCCGAAACCACCAACTAACCCACACCTCCTTCTTTTTTAATATAAATTGACAGAGGTAACTTCAGGTACCTCCAAATAAAAGCTTTACTATCAAAACAGGGACACAGTATTCCGTATTCAAGAAAAATTCAAATGGATTCTGCATGCCTTTAGACACTAAGCCAGAAATTCTTAGTTTCCTTTTGTAACATTTTATTCTGTAATTTTGTGTTTTATTTTCAGTAGAAAATAGAAGGCATCTTGCACAGGTTTTGCTGCAGATACAGAGCAAAGAATGCGATTTTAATTGTAAATGAAAACTGGAATCACCACAATATGGTATCATAAATCAATTACAGGGCATACTGAAACTTAAACAACCCTTCCAACCCAGCCTTCCTTCCTAAGTGCCTGCAGTTTTGAGGGAAACTGGAGACGGAGGGAGGCCAGAGGGAGCACCTTCCCTGCAGGCAGACACAAGCCTGCACTCTCTCGGGAAGGGCAGCAGCTGAAGCTGGGCAGACACAATCAGAATAGCTCTGACCCGGTAAGGCTGGCTCCAGGAGCTGTGTGGTCACACACGTGTGACACAAAGGCTGACTTACAGACAGACAGACATGCCTCCTGCAGAGACCAGGTGGGAGATATCCGGCATTCCTGAGTGCCTGGGAAGTCACTGTGCCTTGCTGTCACCTGCCGAGCTGGAGCTGAGGGACCCCTGTGTTTCTTCACAAGCCCTGCAGGAGCTGCATTACTCTTGCCACTCCCAGAACACACAAAGTCACAGGGGGAACTGCAGCCTTTGCAGCCACTAGATAACTCTGGGGCTAGTCATGAGCCTCAGATGTCTAACAGCAATGAATGGAAATATCATTTGGAAATCACTGCCACATGTCTTCAACATCATCAGTTTCAGAGCTCTCGATGAAACCATGGAGAAACTTGCCTAGTCCATGTGTGCACTTGCAGTACACATGATTTTGCTTTATTTTTAAACTGTGGTAACAAACACAAAATCATGCTGGCAATTGCAAACATGACAGGAGTCCTCGGCCATTTCTCTTTATAATGCTAATTTGAACAGGAAAATTAGATCAACTTCCTCTTGAGGGAGAAGCCAGAAAAGGAAAACAGATGCTAGATACGTGGAATTGGAAATAGAGGAAGTAACTCCATTCTTTGATTCCAGATTTTAATTTTAAGCCTTTGTTTTTCCAATACAGAGATTCTAGTCCAGTTAAGTGGTATTCACTTGTTGAATCACTATATTCCATCAAAACTATTTCCAGGGCTCTCAGTTCTGCAGTGCCCCACTGTCTCTGGAGTATTCATCCTCCACACCTACTAGGGAGACAGGACTAGGGAGAGGCTGTATCCCCCATATGAAAATACTGAGCAGTCTCAGAGGAAGTGTGAGCAGGACAAGGCACTGACCTGGATTTCCCAAGTCACTGCCTAGCAGCTCAACCACTGGGCCACTTTCCCTGTAAAACCTGACTTTGAATTACACTGGTATCTCCCTTTTTGTGTACAGAGTAGGCCAAAGAGGCTGGAGGACTACTTAACTATTCTTCCATTAAACAAAACAAAACACAACCAAACCAATACAGAAGATATTAAAAGAGATTACCTGTTAGATATTTTACTTTAGCTCGTGCTCGCTCATCTGCATCAAAATACCACACTGTTATTGCGTACCTAGGGAAACAGATGGAAAAAGAACACCAGTGAAGCACTTGATATAAAATACAACCTAAATGAGATGATACTTCTGCAGTCTGACAGAGGAAATATTTCATAAAGCAAAAAGCAAGTTGTTTTGGTAGGTTGTGGTTGTTTTGTGTGTGTATGCGTGGGGGGGTGTGTGTATGTGTGGGGATATGTGTTTGTGCGCGCATGTATGTGCATCTCCCATCAGTAGGTACTGCCTGAACAGCCATCAGAAGGGTGACACTGATGGTGTAAAGTTTTTGCTTCTTTTTCCTGATGAGTTGCTATTATGGTTCTTGCCCAGAAACTGTGATGTAGTCTCTGTCCCCATCACCTTGCCCTGTGACCTCATCTTTCACTCTGCTCACCCAAGTCCATCACTGAGACACGCTACAGCAACCTATTCTTCTTTTTTCCACATTTGACATAAAGGAACAGTAACTACCCCTTCTTACATAGCTCCTCTGATTTTCTACTGCCCGTAGAGGATTTAAATGTGAAATGCCAGCTATTGAGGAAAAAAAACTTTAACGAGGTTTAGTAAATGCATTTCACCCTCGGAATCTGCTCAGAGCAGGAAGGGGGAGGGGAGAGAAGGAGAGCCTCTTGAAAGGCTGCAAAAGGACGTGCAGCTTCAAGTTACTTCTTGCAAAGGTACTTGCATTATCTCACAGTTCCAGTGTTCACTGCTCTGGCCACTCAAACGTGTTGCAACTTGGGCAACAGGAAGTCTGGATCAACAACTCCAATGATTTACCTATTAATGCTACCTGGAACCCTCATTCACTGCCCAGAGGTGGGGCACTGAATGCAGGTACCTTTAACATCATCCACTGCCCTACAATGAGGGACAAAAGATATCAAGTTCCCCTGTGACTCAGACTGGGAGCAATTCCTCTAATACTCCAGAGAAAGAAAAGATTCATGTAACAATGGTAATTTCTGCCCCACAGCCCTCTTCCAATTCCCAAACTAGAATGTGGTGGCTTGGTTTGTAAATGATTAGGGACAGAAAGTTGAAGTACCTGCTCAATCTTCCACTAACACAGTAAGGTGCTAAGGACAAAGAGAAGGGAGTGTAAAGCTGTTACAGAGAAACAGTGAAGACAACACCCCTTGGCTAAGGTGGGGTCTGCTTATAGCTCTGTGTGCTCCTACTCAGTTCTGCCAAGTACATATACAGAAACTTCTGGTGCTTCTAGTCCTCCCTCCTATCCACCCTACAGGATGTTTTCTCCAAAATGCAAAATCAGACATCAGTACAAACTCAACAGCATGACAGATGCCTAACTAATCAGTAAAATAAACCCCTTCTTGTCATACCACAACTGGAACTGTACATGGGAGCAGGTCATAGTACATAGTCACTCATTTCTCATTAGAATTTGCTCATTTCTCAATAGAAAAAACATCGTGCAATATAGAGAGAGTTAATTAGTCTTACCTTGTAGCATATGCTGGCTGTACTTCATGAGGGTTGCGGCGATCAGACCAGAAGAATAGCAGTCTATCAAATTTGGGTTCAATATCAGCGAATTGGGCTTTACCTTCTGGGAATATCCGGAGGATGCCTCCACTTACCTACAAATTAAATATTTAAAACCAGTGCTTTAAGACAATGCCTCACTGTATATAAAGCTACTCAGAATCACATTTGAAAATATTTCAGACACTTGGAACTGAAATAAAAACCTTTAGCAGATGCTACAGAGATTATACATCTACAGCTTTTCTGTCAACACATTTAATTTAGCAATATCTTTTACACGCTTTTAACTGAGTAATTTCAGAATGCTTGCAAATATTAAAGCTCTACTCATGTTTAAGTAAAAAGCTGTGGGTTTTGATTGCTTGGGATTTAGCTTTCACACTTATTGTGAAAATGCAGTTTGCTTGATTTTTATGCTTTATTATGTAATCCTTTTCCATGGAAAAAAACCCAACCCATACATCAATTAAAAATGCCCCAAAGCTGCATTTTAAGATGTTCAGTCCAAATAGTCCATTTATATGTGAAGATGCTATTGTGGCAAAAAAGGCTAGTAATTTATTCTCTAATTGCAGGATCAAATTTGACATTTGAAAAAGTAAGTCAGAAACAGAAAGTGTCAAGTTCATCCATTGCTGTCTCAGCTTTCCCATCTACCACTTTTATGTGAGTGTTAATCAGTCTCACTGTCCCATCCAGCTCTTACAAGAAAGAGGGACAGCACTCAAAAGAAAAAGGAAAAGGGAGGGAGGGGGGAAGAAAACTTCTCAGCTGCAGCCTGTGTTACTGTGTTATCCATATCTGGTGCAACCAATTGACAGAAGCAGACTGCTTACGTGCTCTTCCACATATTACATTTCCCAAGCACAACACAAGTATCAGAAGTTTTATCTTTTTTCATATACAGTGAGAATAACCTCCTCCCATAGCTAATTGCACAGCCATCAAGGAATAAACAAAGCTATCTCTGCATTACTCATGCTTTTAACACAGCCATTTAGCTACATCCATTCTTTCAATCCACCTAATTCCACTGACTGGATAGGAAAATTCGTATTAAAAAAGTTACCTTACCATAGTCACTACATTTATGGAGAGCTTTGAGTCACTGGTAGTAAATTCTTAGACCACTTTAAATGTGTTATAAATCCTTATCTATTCTACACCTTGTATCTACAATGGTACAAAGACTTGTGCTGCTTTAAATTATACTGATATAGCATTAATCACAACACTTGGCACAGAAAGAAGGACATGAACAAAGACCTGTGGCAAAGGTGCATTAGCAAGCATGTTAAAAAAAAAAGTTATAGAAAGGAATTATTGCATACCTTGGCATCCCAGTCTTTATTAAGATAATATATACATGTAACACATCTTCCATCTCCATTTGGATTATCAACATGGCGCACGTATCCTGTTCCATTGCCTGGATAACAAGCCACCATAGCCTAGAGTCAAAGAATCAAACACAGTAATTAGTTTAATCTGTCCGAGGGAAAAAAGCCTGTATTTTATCTGTATAAATTCATGAGTAGCTCATACACAAGCAATGGAAAAATTAAGTTACAAATAACGGGAAGGAATTCTTTCATCTGTCTTTTCTTTCTAGTTATAAAACCGGTTTTGAGCACAGATGTCTGCAACAAAGGCATGAAACACACAGAGAGGAACACTGTTAATTAAGGTATGGAAGGTGGGGCTGCTCCATATTGTGACTAATCCTTCAGACTTCCCCCCCTTGAACGAAACACAAGAGAGGAAAAATGTCTTGTGTATAATTAAGTAGTACATGCTTCTCCTTGTGATAAGAATACCTGTTTTCCAGACTCAAGTTCACAGACAGCTATCTTCTTGTCTTACACACCACCCCCCTCATCCCTCCTCTCTGTGTTTCCAATGTAAAGAATTCCTCCTCTTCAAAAAATAGAAAACTATTTTTAGGAGATTTTTTAGACAGGACCATTAGCCCATCTTACCCAATCACTCCAATTACATTCTTAGGCTTGTGTTTTGTCCTGTACATAGGAGGTCTTTGAACCTTTGTTGAAACAAGCCTACATGTACAACAAAAACATCCTTTTCAGTCAAGAAGTGAGAAATTGAAAACAGACACCGAACAGTAATCTGCAATAACCTTCTGACATCAAACGATTCCCAGTACAGTAATACATTTAACTTCCCATCCTGCACTTAGCCCAGCTGACTTGAAAGACCCCTAGAAGGTGATTTAGTTACTGAGTCTTCAGACATGCGGATGTGCGTGTGACACAAACCGGCTATGCTAACGGGTGGCCTGATGAGCTTGATTAGCTATTAATTCACATGGCCTGTTTGTTGTATGGCACATCCCCGTATCTTTATGCATTTGCTGGAAATAGGAATCATTTCAGCTTTCTGAAAGAGATCAAAGTCCAGGCCAAGTCACCCACTGCCACCGCAGTGCTCAGATGACTGCAGCAACAACAGCCTTTTAAGCGCAATCATTCCTGTCTCGGTTTAGCCCTGGACCTCTGGATTGCAAACTCTTTCACCTCTCAAGTAAAATATAAAAAATAAACGAACACACCCCCCCCCCAAATAAATACACAGAAATATTATTCATTAAAAAATATTTTTTCTCAATATAGTGTGTACTGCGAAAACATAACCCATCGGTTTTAAAGTATTTCGGATCAACTGTTTCAGTGCATTTTTTGTTTTCTATTGTAATTTTAAGCTTATCCCCTCTAAATGCTAACAAATTAAGCTTTCCACAGTTTGCATTAATTGGAAGAAACTGTGCTTTGAGCAGGCTTGGGAATAGTTTAAAGTACTTGCAGTTCAATCAGCAAAATATTTGTATGCCGCATACAAGGAGAGTAGATTTTGCTATAGCAGCGAACAGTTTAAAATCTCTATTAAGAGAAGAAGCAATTTTTTGATAAATCCTAGACAGAAATCAGAATGTATTACCTACCAAATAATAGCACTGTGGTTATTAAAAAACCACTAAAAAATAAGCCAATCTTCATTTACATGAAATATAAACGAGTATACTGCATGAGAAGTACTCAAAACTGTAAAATTCAAATATACTTGCAATTTGGAGATTAGGTACTTCTCAATCTCTTTACTGTAATCATAGCATAGTCATCATTATAGGTCTCACATTATGTAAACATATTACATTTATCAAGTTCTGTGACCTAATATTTGGCAAAGTCATTACTTATCGGTTTTGCTGCAGGAAGATAAACCCACAAAAATCAAAACAGTGAGTTAAAGATACCAAATAATGTAATACGGGTTCTGTAATTTCCTTTCTTATAGAGAAAAAAGGAACAAAAGCAAAGCTGGGCTGGAAGAGGAAGGTATTTGGTTTCCACTGAAAAACCAATCCTCTTGAAAAAAGTCCCATACACCACATAAACCTTATCAAGCTCTCATGGAGCAAAGCAGAGCGCTGAAAGCAGATCTAGGTCCAATCCTGTAACAGCATTCTTAGCGACTGGAAAGTTTTAATGAAGGGGATTTTGATGAGAAGTATCACATAAATTAAACCCTGACATTAACTGTTGCTCAACTTCTGCATGAACCAGCTAGGAAAACTCATTCAGAATGAGGAAAACACTGCGACCAAGAAGCTAGAGCAATGAAAATTCTCACTGAAATCACAAGGAGTTAGCCTCAGATGTGAAAGATCTGTCACTGAGCTAAACAAAACGTGTTCAAGGTTTAGGGCAGCTGCCAGGTCTCTCTGGCTAACACAGGACTGCTGGGTTGGGTTTTTTTTCCCCCCCCAGGGCACACTTGTCTGCTGCTCAAAAAAGTAATTTTGCAGTTAAGAGAAGCATAAACTTGCATCCTATTGCTAGTTTCATTTATAAGGTACTGAAATGGGTACTTGCTGTCTTTGCTGAAAGGAAATCAAGAAAAGAAACCTTAACATCAACACTGCTAAAGCAAGCATCAGCACCGTTTTTTGGAAGGTCTGGAGAAACACCAGTTATCATCGATTTCATATAAAGAGCAGCCATACTCAATGTCAGAAGCATTTCATGCAATCATTTGAGTCTGAAATACTGTCAGTGTTTTTAAAAAGCCCTTAGTTTTGACTTCAGACTTGACTGAAACTTCTGCTATCATCTACCGCAAGAGACGAGAAACAGCTCTGCTGCGATAACTTATCTAATGTGTATTTGTTATAACAGTAAGAATGACACAGCCTTTAGCTGCCAATTGGAAAGCAAACAAGCTTGGGAAGTGGCTGGTGTAGCATAATATACATTGCTTTTGCCAGTCAGTGTGACCATTCCCTCTCCCCAGTTGAACTATGATAAGTTATAATTTACAGGACATGGGAAATATATTGCTTTGTGAAAGAACATGAAGTCAGTTCATGTCAAACTGTCATGTACTGTGAGATTACCAACATGGAAAGGACAAAAAAGTGGCTCGGGTATGGAGTCATATACTTTTGTTACTGCAGTTTTAACATTTTACAGTACGAGTAAGCAAGCAAATACATGTATGCAATCAGAGAGAAAAATTTGAGTTGCTGCTTTTTGTTGTTTGTTTGCTTAAACACTGTTAATGGCAGTGGGAGAGAGCCAGGCATTTGAGACCAGAATGTCTAAGATTCCGTAATATTTTAGACCATGAACAATAAAGTTGTTAGCTCTCCAAAACAAAGAGCTATCTGCCTCATCAGTTCTGCCATAAAAGTAATGAATGAATTGAACTCACAGCATAACCTGCAATTTCATAAGAGATAAGGAGCTCTCCCTTTTTACGCTTCTTGGGCATTACTATTTTTAAGTATTCAGTAATCTTTACATCTCTGCAAAGAATATATTTAAGTCACATACTGGATTTGTTCATCCACTGGATTCATTTGCAAACACTCTTAATATTAACCTTCTTTAACCCAAGAACATCATCTGAGTACTCGTGCCTAGCACATGAGTGCTGTCCTAAGATACCCTCTGGAATTCATGAGTAATCGAGAAAGCATGAAAGAGCTCTCCCTACTCTGCAATCCACCCGATCCTATCAAATCCAAGTATTCACACACTTAAGAAGCTGCTGATCACTCTTTCACATACATTCTACTTGCAAATGTTTAACTCCAGAAAATTAACTTAATTAAATTAATTTTGGGCCATCAGCCCAAAAGAGTGCATTAAGTTATAAACAGAAGAGCTAACTGAAACCAGCTTTTTTGCTAAACATCAGCATCCTTAGTGTGTCAGCCTTAACTCTAATTCACCATTAAATGCACAAAGGTAACATCAGAGGGAACAATCCACTCTCATACAATTTTGTTTACTATGTAAAGAGGCATCAGCTAAGACATCAACGCTGGGAGGTGCAACACATAGTGATTTCATGTGGGAGTAGCCTCAACCAGAGAAATTTGACAGTCTCACCCACACATATATGTAAAGAAGGAAGACTTGCAGGTAAACAGACCGAAGCTTTTTCCTCTATCCATTCCTCTCACAGCTGGACACCTTCAAGTCTAGGTATTGTTCCTTTAAAAAAAAGTAAGCAATAATAGCAAACTCTTAGGAAAGAGGGGGAAATACCAGTTATATGAGAACGTAAAATTCCTCAAAGGGGAAAAAAAATCCCAAATCACAAACAAAATGGAGAGAGGACATGTATTTTGTCTTATTATTAATGTAAAATAACTATTGTTTAGATCAGATTAAAGAAAGCTGCATCAGTCAAGAAGATGTCACTTTTGCTGTTTGCTGAAGGAACTGCAAATCTCAGTGAGCAAAACAAGATGTCTAAATGCAAGACCAATGACTTCCTACCAAAATTTATCAGACGCTCTCACAAAGACTTCACTGGAAATCCTTGGCATGGGTCATCTGACAGGCTATTCAAAGAACAAAACAAAAAACCCCAAAACCCACACACCACTGGAATGAAGAACCACGTTAAAACAAAAAAGAAAATTCTGATCTGTCCCTGTCTGCTCCATCTGTGCTGTATTTCTAGTTCAAGAATTCATTCATCCGGGACAAACAACAGTCCTGACAAAATACATTGCAGTTTAAGGACGTAACAGTCTAAGATTTTCACAAGGTGTACAAAACAACAGTCAAATTGAAGAAAGGTGGTATTGGTACTACCTTGCGCAAGGAGCACCAAGATTACTGATTTAAACATGCTAATGTGGTACAACATGACTTGAATTCATAACTTTTCTCCTGCAAATTCTTCAGAGACAGGCACTCGCAACAGGAAGAAAATATCAATGGGGAGAAATTCCTGTAAGGCTTACTCAAAACAGAGAAAGCTGAAAGGGGTAAAATAAACCTTTTGGGACACAGCTAATCCAAGTATTTCCACACTAGCTGTCATCTGAGTAAAACTTTATGCCGATATCCTCCGATAGTAAGCAGGTCTGGAGAACTGACTTTTCACACAAGTCAACACTGAAACTAGGAAAGCTGGAAAGAATTAAAATTCCCTGCAAAGATTCCTTCATTAAAAAACCCAGGCCTTGCAATCATCGTCAACTGGAGAATCTGCAAGAGGAAAGCAAACTACTACCAATGGGCTTATAAATTAAACAACGCAGTAGTTAACAAGTCTCCAAGAGAGAATGGGAATCTGTAAATTTGAGTTAGAAGCTAACATAAAGAAGAGACTGACATATTGCAGCAGCTTAGAAAAACTGTCTTAAGCCCTCTCTCCTAAGTTATCACTACAGCCACTCAATTTGGCTACTAAGCAAAGCAGTTACGCGATATTATTTTCTGCTGCATCTTTCTCTGTAGCTATGGTAAACACCCAGGTGCAGAGCAAAAAAAAAAACACCACAAAACAAACAAAACAGAAAAAACCCGGACAAATAAAAAAAAAGCACATACATTAAACAAGGTAATGTTTTGTATATACAGTTATTTTGGATATATTATTGTAAGTTGTAT